>AWOL01S0037322.1:4436-16538 GCA_000715115.1 Nicotiana otophora | reverse complement strand
AAAGATAATAAGGAAGGTTAGATAAAATGTACGTTGATGCTCGGCAAGTATGGCCCGGGTGCTTGTCATGACCCTCCAGTTGGGTCGTGACACAATTTCTTCCACTTCCATATCAATATAATATTTATCACAAAAAGTAGAATCATCATAGCGGGAGTTTGGGAAAGGGAATGACAAATAAGCACAATTATCCTAATGACCATTTTGATGACCATACTTATCACAAATACTCCACTCATGGGTTTGAGATTGTGCGTACAATCTGCCCCCGGGAGAATTTAAACAATTTTGCCACGAGTGTGGTCCTCCACAATAAGGACAAGGGTCATCAAATTATGAAAAACTGCCATCCGACCAATTTTCATTACATGATGCCATTTTTTTATTAAAAAAAACTATGAAAATAAACAAGAAACAAAAAAGAACATAAACAAAGATAAGAAAAATAATTACACAAATATTCACAAGTTTGGACAAAAGCACGTACACTTATTTCCCAAACAACCTAAATACGCCAAATTGTTCCCCGACAACGGCGCCAATTTTGAAGACGTCCAAATCCACTACTAAAAGGTAAATGGACACAGACGCATGCAATATAATTTACCCAACTATAAGTCGGGGTCGAATCCCACAGAGAAGAATATGTAGGCTATTAGGCATGTAAAAGAATTATCACTTATTATGCTAAGCCAAACACTTAGAAATGTTTTGAGAAAATATTTATATCTGATTGTGAAATTGTAATCTAACCTAGAAAGCAAATAAAATTATCAATGGCTAGAAGCATGGATGCATCGGGAATTACACTCAAGTAACGATCCAATGTATTTCACGATTTAACAAATATGAGCGAGTTTATGTTAATTACCCTCGGGTAATAATTCTTATTAGCTTCTTTCGAAGACTGACAAGACCTCCTAATTGAATTATCCCTAAAACAATTAAGAGATTAAGCACACCCGAAAATGGCTACAAGTAGTTCGATCCTATCCCTAGGTAGAATCTATAAAATGAGGGTTAAAGCCTCAAGTTCTTGTTAATTAATCTTTCCCAACCCCAAATTATCTTTCCCAAAATTAATTCAAAGTTAATAGGCAAGTCCTAGGGTTAGCTAATCCCTTTTGACACATTAAAGAACAATAATTGAAGAAACAATAACTCACTTCGTAATAAATAAAAATCGTTCCATACATAAGTACAACAAGATATTTAATCCACACTTTAAATATGAATATTCCCATATACAAGATTCAAGTGTTGGAAAGAATATTACACACTTAGATATTCAATACAAAGCAAGGAAATAAATAAATGAGCATAAATGAATAAGCAATTCTCAACCAAAAGCTTCAAATCTTGAAGACCCAAGTGTGTGTGCAAAAACCCTAGCTCCAAAACTTGTGTTCTCTCTCAAGATATGTTCAAAGCTGCCAAAGATATGCCAAATATCCCTTTCCAATAAGATAGGTCGTGTATTTGTGGGTTTGGAATTTATAGAATGTAAAATGCCAACCCTGTCCTCAGCTGTAGCCCGTTGACCGCACCTGCGGAAATATCATCGCAGGTGCTGCTCCGCAAAAGCGGACTTACTTTCGCAGATGCACAAACTCTGGGGAACTGTCTACTCTGCAGATGGGGACATGTCGCCGCAGCAATCGCTCCGTAGATGCGGATAGTCAATCACATATGCGATGCTTGTGTGGAATTTCCTTCTCTGCTGATGCGGACCATACAGTCACACAAGTGACTCCGTAGGAGCGGATTACGTACCGCAGATGTGGTCCCAGTGTAGTATAGCACATCTTTGCAGATGCGGTCCCAGTGTAGTATAGCACATCTTCGCAGATGCATCCTTTCCCCTCACAGATGCGATGTCGCATACGCAAACAGTGTTCCGCAGATGTAAAATCACTGAAGGAATTTGCACTTTTTGTACTCTTTTTGTTCAATTTCACTTCAATTGAATTCAACTCTCTTCATGGCATCATTTTCCTTAAAATCTAGCAATAACACCATAAAAAACCTCATATTATAATTAAAGGGCGCAAAATCTAAAGAAAAGAGACTGAAATAAATGGTAAAATCACCACTCATCAACAATCCTCAAGAAATCCCTGGGCATCCTCTGGCGCGAAGCAACTGAAGGTAGGAGGGTGTTACTTCTTGTACCTCCCGAGCCTGAGCTGCTCCCCCTCTGAAACTGCTGCCCAAACCTTGGACTAAATTGTGTCTACAGGCTGCACTCATATGACCTCTGCAACCTGGTCACCCTGAACCCGCTACTGTTGGTACGGGGAGCGATTCTCCCATCTTGAGATGTGGCAGGAGCAAGGGGGTATCAACCCTGCCTGAGCTAAAGTGCCGAACATGCTGAGAAGCTGGGCAAGGGTATCCTAAAGAGCTGGTGCAGTAACAATCGTCTCAAGTGCCTACGCTCCAACTGGTGCTACTGGTGTCCCCTCTCTAGCAGCTCCTGCGGGTGCTCTAGCTACACCACGTCGACATCTTCGACCTCTACCCCAGCCCCGACCTCTCGCGGCTCTAGCAGGGGCGCGGTTGTTTTGTCATCTGATCCGGATGTACGTGTCCTCACCATCTGTGAGAGAATAGAAAGACAGGAGTTTAGAATCATGAAGTCAACAATTTTGCACGACAAGGAATCAATGAAGTTAAATTTTCCTAACAGTTCCATAGCCTCCCTTAGATAAGTACAGACGTCACCTAGTCTGTAAGACAAGGCAAGCCTAACACTTTTTGAAATATTGAAAATAACAACTGAATAAAGACTAAACTTCAACAGATATAAATACCTGAAAATTGCAGCTCAACATAAACAACCAAAAATTCAACTCAGAGAATAATCAACGCCCAAAACCCGGTAGTCACAAGGCACAAGCTTTAAGGAATGTACTAGCTGTCTCTATACATCATTATCTAAGAAACATAGAAAGAACAACATAAAAGGATAGGGGGGGGACTCTGACGAAACTCCATTCCAGAGTCACACTGAGAGACTATGTGTCCCATTCCACTCCGAAACACTCCCGAACCCGACACCGAGCACCCCGACAAGTCATGTAAGCATAAAATAAAGCAGAGGGGACAATAAATAGTGGATTAGGGATAGTACTCTAAAAATGACCAGTCGGTTTGTGAAATAGATTAAGATCACTTACCAAATTGTTGTAAGTGAAAATCCCTCCTAAACATTGCCTCTTACCCAGTGTATGGTTCTAAAATATGATAAATGAAGCTAACTCTTGGTTTCTTCAGCTTCAGAAGGCGCAAATGCAACCTTGGATTCGTATTTTGTGAACCCTCGCAATTGTTAAATAGGGATCGCAAAAACAAACCCTGATAGCCCACTCAGATGTCGCAATTGCGATGATAGCCTACTTCGCAAAAATGACATAATGGTCACAAATACGACCAAACCCAACTCTATATTGTTTTCGCAAATGCGATAAGGGCGTCGCATCTATGATATATGGACATCCCCTGCCCTCTTCGCAATTGCGACAACTGCAGCACCATCAACTTGTAACCAGCTCAGTCCAATCTGAAACACATCCGAAACTCATCTGAGCCCTCAAGGCCCTACACCAAATATTCATACAAGTCTAAAAACATCGTACAAACTCACTCGCTCCATCAAAACACCACTATAACATCCACAACCACGAAGCAGACATCAAAACGCATGAAATTGCACCATGAACGCAAGAATCACTAGAATCACAACCAAGCGTCTGATTCCTATCAAACAAACTAGGATGACACCCAATTTTGCAGACAAGTTCCAAATGATAAAATGAACCTATTCTAAGTCCCAAAACCAAAATTCAAACCCGATTGGTATAAAGTAAAACTACAATAAAACTTAAGGAATTTCAAAATTTTAAAATTGCCATCATTCGGCAAAACAAGCCAAACTAGTCTAGGAACCTCCGAATTCAATTTCGGGAACACGCCTAAGTCCAANACAAGTTCCAAATGATAAAATGAACCTATTCCAAGTCCCAAAACCAAAATTCAAACACGATTGGTATAAAGTCAACCTACAATAAAACTTAAGAAATTTGAAAACCTTAAAATTGCCATCATTCGGCAAAATAAGCCAAACTAGTCTAGGAACCTCCGAATTCAATTTCGGGAACACGCCTAAGTCCAAAGTGAATATACGAACCTATTGGAACCATCAAAATGCCGCTCTGGGGTGGTTTTCACAAAAGTCAAATCTCGATCAATATTTCTAACTTAAAATTCTAGACTAAGAACCAAAGGGGCCAAATCAACCCAAAACCTTCCCGAAATGAAACCAACAATCTCCACAATTTATAAATCAACAAATACACATGTCTAAAGAATCAAAAAGGGAAACGGGGATCAAATAGACAAAACGACCGGTCGGGTCGTTACAGGTTCACCGTTGGCTTGCTAACGGCAATGTTGGGCGCTATGATGGTACAAAGTGGGATTTGGGTCATGACAGTGATTGTATGTTATTAAGTGCGGAATTTGAGCCATGAATTTGGAGTGTGCTAAGAGTGTGTGTATTTGATGATATCTGTGTGAAATTATTACTTGACATGTATATTTGTCATATAGGCATAGAGATGCATTTTCCTCATGATAGACAGTAATAGGACATTTGATGACTTTCAATGTATATTGACATGTAGGAATAGAGATGTATTTGCCTCATGCTAACTTGTAAATGAAAAGGCATATATGTAGTTGAAAGTGTGGGAGAATCACAGTTCTTGATAAACTCATATTTTTGTGATTCCGTGAAATATTTGGACTTTAGCTATTATACTTGTAAAGGATGTCTACATTTCACGTATTTGTGATCGAGCTGAATACGAAACCGTTTGAGTTATTTACTATTATCGGCATTATCATATCCTTCATTGTTGCACCCTATTTTTCATAAGTCAAAACAAGATTCAACTTTTGGTTTCCCTGTTGATGATAAAAGCGAATTGCCACCAATTTCAAGGCATACCAGGGTACCTATTTAATTACTAAGAACATTTCTTTATTAGTCTGCTAACCTGTGAGACTTTTGGTAAGGGTTATTGTCCTTCAAAGGGGAAGGTGTTACGCACCCGTTAAAATCTACCTGAGGTAGCTCCATAGGACTTAGACTAGATTTAAAGGATTAGTTGTCTATATTCTACTTAACTAGTGTTTGGTGGTATGACATACTATATATATCTAATTTAAAACTTGTTATTTAAAAAGAGAATATGTAGTTTTGAAATGATATAAGTTTATAATAGTCTTGAAGATAATGTTTGAAAGAGGTTTAGGTATTGTACACAATGTTTATGTTTATAAAACATGTGAGATGGGGGCTAAATTATAAAATAAATAATTTGTATTTAAAACTGTGGCTATTTATGCAATCTAATAAGGGTATTGTAAAAATGGGTCTAAAATATACCTTTGGTTTTCATATCGTTGGGAGGCCTTTTAAAATTGGGCAGCGGCACTTGTTTAGGAATACTCGATTTAGGAGGCCAATTTCGGATTCCATTTTTGTTTTTTGAAAGAGAAGACGGTCCCTTGCAAAAGTTGTTTTTGATTCCAAAAGACTTCGTAAAAGTTGTTAGTAGAGATTAGTTGTATAAACAACATATGATTAACGAATTAGGATTATCTACTACTAGGATTAATGTTTCTTTTAATCCTATATTTTTTAGGCTTGCCTAGATTATCTACATGATTCAAAATATAGAGTAAACCACTAAATCAAATATGGTAAGTGTTATATACAGGTGTAAAATAATAATGAACGTAAATAAAGCAGTAGAGAGGAAGTAGTGATTCTGGTTTGGGCCTGAAGAGAGGTAGGCCCAGCAAATAGAAAAAAGCAGACAGCAGTAGACTTCAGACTTCCAAATGCACAGTTACAGGACTTGGGCCTGAGTTCTTTGAGAATTCGGCAGGCCCAATGGTAATACATGTTCAACAATAAAGAAAGAAAGAAGGTCATTAGATATGCTACTGTATGCGTAAAATCATCCTTGAAATAAACTAGTAAAGGCCAAACGAATTATAACAAACAATAGGAATAATCAAGAATATCAAAATCATAACAATGTGGGGTCCACATATGGCAATGTGATTCATATTGAAAACCTTTTGTTGTCATTAAAAACTAAACCTAAAGGGAGTAAGGAATGTCAATAGATTAGAGTCTAAGGGTAGAATACCATTCAAGGCCAAAGCACTCTTTGGATCCCTGACACTTCAAAGTTATCAAGGGTCTCAGGGCCCTGGGCCGTTCCATTTGCAATCTCATAGAAGTGGGTATTGGTTGTCCAATACACAAAGTCTTGAAAATAGAATAGGGCATCAAATTTGTACTTGCCCCAAGATCACTAAGAGCTTTACCAAACTCGACACTTCCAATTGTACAAATAATCGTGAAAGCATCGGGATCCTCCAACTTAGGAGCCATTGAATGAACAATCACTCTCACTTGATGAGTGACTTTGATAGTCACAAAATTCACCGACCGCTTCTTTTTCACAAGATCTTTCATAAAATTTGCATAACTAGGCATTTGTTCCAAACCTTCTACCAATAAAACATTAATTGAAAGACTCATCGTCATTTGAATGAACTTCTTGAATTGATTCTGACCATTTTACTTGGCAAGTATTTGATGGTATGGAGGTGTATGATTAGGCAATGGTGCCCTTGACTGTTGCACTACTAGATCTGGTATGTCAATGATGTGTTCCCTAGACGAGTTCACCTTCTCTTGAGTCTCTTCCACACTATCATATATATCAAACCGAATTTCCTCATTTGGTTGAGCAACATTGTTCGGGATCTATTCTTCTTGCATTGCATTATCATCATCAGCATGTCGCCTTCCACTTGAGGTTGGTGCATTCTTGCCTCTTCCACTTCTTGTGATAACCGCCATAGCATGCCCCATATTGTTACCATCCTTTGGGTTTACCACTGTGTCACTTGTTAGTGCACCCTTAGGTCAAATATTTAGAGCTTGAGAGATTTGCCCCATTGAACTTGTAGATTATGGATTGATGTGTTGTGTGAGTCAAGTTGGGCATCCGAATGGGCATTCTTTTGGTGGGTTGCTCAGTTGTTGATACATTGGGGGTTTTGTAAACCCGACCCCCCGGCGGCTTGTTACCCCAACCACGTTGGTTGTTGCCTCCCCAATTTCCATGGTTGTTTCCACTACAGTTTCCTTGATTGTTGTTGTTATGCCAATTCCCTTGATTGTTAGAACTCCAATTGCCATGATTGTTTTGTTGTCACCGTTGTTGTTTGTTTGGGCCTTGGAAGTTGTTTCTTTGCCCTTGAAAATTGTTGACATATCGCACTTCCTCCTCTTGCTCATTATAAGAATCATCTTGAACAAAACCTCTATCACCTTGCATATAGTGCTCCACTCGGATTTTCATTTGTGGACCGTTAGTCCTCTTCTTGTTCACCATAACATTCACTCTCTCCACAGCATGAACTTTATTAGATTTAGTTGAGCCTTTACTAGTTGAGTCATGGTAGTGGCCAATTCAGCAATGACTTTCCCATGGTCTTGTAATTATCTGTAGAGGTGGATCATATTCGGATTACCTTGTGGGACATTGGCACGGGATTGCCAAATCGATGTCGTCTTTGCCATCTCATCTAGAATATCACACGCCTCCACATAAGGCCTAGTCATAATATTCCCAGCGGCTAGTTGATTCACGACACATTGATTGGTTGTGTTAATCCCACGATAAAAGGTTTGTTGCAACATCTTTTCTATCATATTGTTGCTGGTACATTCCTTAAATATTGTTCCATAACGCTCCAAATTTTGTGTAGTGGTTCATTCGGCTCTTATTTGAATGCCAAGATCTCATCTAGAAGTGTAGCCATGTGCCCTGAGAGAGAAACACTTAGCAATGAACTTGGCCGCCACCTCCTCCCAAGTGTGAATTAAATGGTTCAGCAAGTGTTCCAACCAATCTAAAGATTTCCCCCGTAGAGAGAAGGGAAAAAGCCTTCGCCTCAATGCATCCTCGGAAACATTAGTTTGCTTGCTCCCCCAACATGTATCCAGAAAACCTTTCACACGTTTGTAAGAATTTTGAGTTGGAGCACCGGTAAGGAAACCCCGTTTCTCAAGCAAAGTGAGCATCACATTGGTGATTTGAAAGTTGCCTGCCTTAATACGGGGAGGGACTATTGCACTAGCATAACCTTCGTTGGGAAATATATGGTGTGGAGATGCTTGTGGTGGATATGGTGGAGGCGGGGGTGGAACAGGCATGTTGTCTTGTGGTCCCCGGCCTCTTTTATGTGGCACTTGACGTACCTCATCGAGTCGTTCCTCCTCACCGTCCAAGTCCACCAAAGGCATATTTCCGAGCTCATTGTTTGCCATGAGTGTACGTAAGATTTCTTAAACACGATCGTAACATGGAAGGCAAAGAAGATATGCCAAAAACACACTCAAATATATAGCTAACATTGTTTAAGCTCCCCGGAAACGGCGCCAAAAATTGATCCACTCCCAATCCACACTCAACAATGAGTGGAAGAGATCATTGGAAGAATAGTACATAACTATGAGTCGGGGTCTATTTTCTCAGGGAGCTAAAAATGGGTGTTTGAGTATACTTGATGTGTGAAGACGAAACAGCTTAAATACACTTCCAATCAAGTTGGTTTTGCTAATTGCTTTTATAAAAAACACTATCAATGATCAACTAGAGAAAAAAAATTAGTTATTGACTAATTGTTTTTGGTTGTTTTCAAATAGGCAAACAATGCCTAGAGATGTAACCTTTGCCTAGGTGTTCGCCTAATGGGTTTATTATGTTAGCACTTGTTTAAGTAATTGGGGTGTATTATAGCTCTCAGCTCTAAGTTACCCACTAAATACCTCTCAGCCATAGAGTTATTTTGCTCAATTTGAATATCTCAAGCCCAAAGGAGTATCAAGCTAAATATTTGATATGAGCTCATGTCGGGTTTTCCCTATCTCTAGTTCAAACCCTTTATCTTGGCTATTCAAATACTTAACTAGCCCAATTTCTTATTAGTCAAGTTTTCCTGGACTAGGTCCCTCTTTCTCAAGTAAAGACCAAGCCAAAAAGGCATTAGTCAATGTTTGCAACCATTAGTTCTAAAATTAAAGTATGAACAAGGCACCCAATCATAAACAAGCATTAAATTAGATACCCTTAAGGTTTACACACTAGGGTTCGGTTGCAACCATTAAATTAAATTCCATGTGCGGTCCACACATTGCTTGAGTCTGCAGTTTGAGATATTTTTCTGCCGCACAATTTGATTTGCGACTGCACTTCAGCTTCTGCGGTCACACAAATCATGTACGGTCTGCACTTCTGGCAAGGCTTCAATCTTAGTCATTTTGCACACTCTCTAAACTTTTTGATTCTTGTCAGTGCGACCATGTTATGCGGCCGCACTTCTCTTCAATCACTTATGGGCTTCTACATAAGATCTGCTGCCGCAGAGAGAATTCCACTTTCTTTTACGGCCGTAGAAATACTTCTACGGATTGCACTTCTGGTATGCTGCGTTCTTTCTTGACTTGTGAGACGGAACACACCTTTTTGAGTTGGATTTCTTCATTAGAGTCAAAATCTCCAATATTCCTGCAATTTGTGCACTTTCATTAGTTTTGGGAACATAAACCAACATTTTCGGACTAAAACTAAAGCATGAAGGTACTAAAGTGGTAAAAATCCACACTTGTCAATATACCACATGCAGGATGACCATAACCAAGGCGCAATCAACCATTCAATACCAAGGGCCATCTCGCTCGAATTCTGCCACAAGCCCCAAATAGAACCACATTATGTGTGTAAATAGTCAACAGTCTCACAAATCATTATTGCATAGGAGAGTAATACATGTAAAATATCATAAAAAGATTAAGATCAACTCTAACACATGACACTCCCTCGATAGTAACTGTACTGAGTATACAAAGCCAACCCGATGTAGAATACACATTCACATTAGACATGCCAGTGGCCTCAAAATAAATTCCGAAACGCACGAAATAGGTAAAGAACCTCCGAAAAGTCCACATTAACCTATCCATAACACATGCAATCAGCTGTCAACCTCTCAACATACCGTCACCCTCTATAACCAACTAACAATCTGCCTTTGAGAACCCTCATAGTCTTTAAATCCCTATAATACATGAATGTCCACGTCCAATCCCAACTCCACCACTCAAATGAATGATACATCCCTCATACATAATCACCTCACAATAAATATTTCCATAATTCTTCCGTGCCACATAGCAAAATCTGAACATTAGTAGTCAACCAACAACCAGGCGATTACCGTAATACCAGTCAAGCATCTGCAAGTCAAACACAATGCGCCTCCTGAAATATGCACCATTATCAAGTGATACATACAGTGTCAGCATCCTTCCAAATGTTTGAAACCGTTAATGCTGTCTAGAACCCCTAACATTCAATTTAAAGCTGAACCGCAACCTCGTATATGCAAACATTAATCCCACACGTCTCACCACATCTATCATGCCATCATAATAAGAATATGAGTACCCCATTATCATTCCGGAATTATAATCCGGACACATATTCTATCAGTCAGAAACCTTCTACTTGACCACTATTCAAGAAACAATCACAACACCCAACATATTCCTCATCGCTATCGAAAACATCCTACCCAAGCCGTGGTTGAAATAATTGGGAGCTATTTGAAACCCATTAGCACAAAACCAAGCCATCGGAACCGATGAAATCTATTACCATGCCAACCCGAATCACTACCAAGTCGACCCCGTTCTTTTAATTCTCCTCGACTTTCCTTCCAATTAACACTTCTTGTTGCCAGTACACTAAGATCCTTAACCAAAGCTCATCACAAGAGATCATAGCATGAATCCACGTCATCCTAGAGACCATAAGACACCGTATTCCCTCTTAAGAATCCAATAATACCACAACAAAAATGCCAATCCAATAAGTTTTGTGGCTTCGAGGAAAGTGGTGGAGTCTGTTATCAATGGTCAGATTGCATGGTCGTGTGTTATGTTAGTTTTGGTTAGAGGCATAATTATGGATAGATTATGACTTGAAGAGGTTAATTTCAAGGATGACTCGGATGAGGAAATTGCTGAATGCATGATGTGCTATAATTTGTGGGAATATTAGAAGTCTTAGAATGATTCAGGTTTGTTATTCGTGGTGGATGTAGTATGCACAGAGAAAGGATTCACATGATTTTGTAAGATGGGGTTTCTTCATGGGGTATTTTGGTGTTGATTGAGCACAAGTCGTTCTGCTCGTATTGGCAGTGCATTTGAGATTACAGCAGAGTGGATGACTTTCAAAAAAGTCTTAATCAGTTTAAGATTTATTTATCACTAATGATTCTACATTTCAGCACTTCATAGGTTAAAGAAACAACTTCAAATTCACAAAAGGTCTCTTTGGTGTTGGCATTTTGGTTGTGGTATTATTGGATTCCTAAGAGGGAATACGATGTCTTATGAGCTTTAGAATGACGTGGAATCATGCTAGGATCTCTTGTGATGTGCTTCGATTAAGGATCGTAGTGTACTAGCAAAAAGAAGTGTTAACTTGAAAGCAAGTCAAGGAGAATTAAAAGAATGGGGTGAGCTTGGTAGTGATTCGGGTCAGCATGGTAATAGATTTCATCGGTTCTGATGGCTTGGTTTTTTGCTAATGGGTTTCAAAGAGCTCCCAATGATTTCAACCACAGCTTGGGGCGAATGTTTTCGATAGCGATGAGGAATTTATTGGGTGTTGTGATTGTTTCTTAGATAGGGGTCAAGTGGGAGGTTTCTGACTGACAGAATATGTATCTGGCTTGTAAATTCGGGATGATAATGGGCTTCTCATGTATTTCTGATGATGGCATGATAGATGCGGTGCGACGTGTGGGATTGAGAATTACATGTACGAGGTTGCGGTTCAGTTTTGAATTGAAGGTCAGGAGTTCTAGATAGCATTGACGGTTTCAGACATTTAGAAGGATGTTGGCACTATATGTATCACCTGATAATGGTGCATATTT
>AWOL01S0037319.1:0-25509 GCA_000715115.1 Nicotiana otophora | reverse complement strand
TCGCTAATCTAGCCGATTTCTCCATTTCTATCATTAAATTCAAAAGCCCCAATTTGAAACCCTATACCTAAAAGACGAAACATCAACTCGTCTGATTTTTCCTTCATCCTTGCAAATCTATGGCATGCATGGCTATCTCTTTAGTGTTATCATCATTATTCTTGGTCTAGAGGTCATGCATAGCGACCCTTGGACATTGGGGATTTATCCGGTGGCTTTTGATTTCAACGGACAATTCCCCTATCTTAGGTAAAAACTATCACTTCTCTCACATATGTCTTCTCTTATTTCACTCGATATTGCTCACATAATCAGTTCATAATCACTCTCCACTACCATTACTTGAATCTATTGAAACCCTAAGGCTCAACGGCCACTTTAAATAGCAGCCTTCGATGCTCTCAACAAGAACACACCAACACCTAACATCTGATAAATTAATAAAGTATAGTGTTGTTTAGGAATTTTCAATTAAAGTTTGAGTTCTTACTAAATCTATGATTTTCTCTCTTTCTGGTTTTGAGTTCGTTACTGGTTAAAAGCTTAATTTTTGGCTACCTAAACGGCTAATTTGAATACCCGGTTGGTTTGTTGCTCCAAAGGAGGTCAGCAAAACCTCGACCCTATTCTTCTTTTGTTAGTTTGAATTACCGAACATAAATTGAGCTATTACCTCTTGTTGAATGATGTCATTAGCAGTGTGTTCATTCTTGACTATTTTATGTGTTTATTAATGACAGTTAAATAGATTCTGAGATTATGAACTTCCTTAAGTTATAGAAATTAGAGTTATGTATTGATCCTAATGACATTTGATAACCTACCTCTCTTGTAAGTATTAAAAATAGCCTAAAAACTCCCAAGCCGTCCTGATATTTAGTTTCTAATATCCTTTTAATAATACAATGACAGTGATTTGGCCAGATGGTTATCTTAGTTTAGGTATACTGGCATATGTCCTTAAAGCTAGTTTTATCTCTTTGACATGTCTTTGTGGTTCTGTTGATTTAGAAGCATATTAATCATCTAATTGAACTCATGACTGCTCATGTAAGCATGCCCTAAGAAGGTTGGATCTTTGTATCACTTTTATGTATATTCTAAGATGGTTATACACTTAGCTTAAGCTATAAGGTATGGATAAGAGTTCTTATGTTATGATATCATATTTGTTAAGGTAAAGTGTTGCTGTTAAGTTCCACTATACTTGAAACCCCTTACTTGACATGCTTAAAAACGTTCCCCAATATGATGATACCTCTACCCGTTTCCTGAAGCTCATATGATGGCACAGTTAGCTTGATTATGATAGTTGTTTCATTTTCAAATAATATGACACATGCTAAATGTCCCTTATGTGTTCTTGTGATGTTGCACTTATCTTGATTCTTCAATACTTCTACTATCCTTCCATAACCATGTATATATCTATGTTGTCCGTAGAATTTCACCAAACTTACATGAATGAACCAGATGCAGTTCATGAATTTTAAATGAATCTTATGTTGCTACTATTTGAGTATAATAGAATGTTTGATCTCTAATAAGGTTTGTATGAAGCTGAGTGCTTGTATAAGAAAATGATCATGCCATTTGCTTTAGAGTAAAGTAGGATTGATAGCTTGAGAATCTGTTGACCATGTTAATACCTTTTAGAAGTTCTTATTATGTTTGTATCTTTTTAGTATCTATTGAAGTTATAACTATGGTTGCTGGTTTGAATAGCTATTAATACTCTTTGGAGGTTCTATTTGAAGTCATTAATCTGTACCTCCTAGTTGAAGTTATTGATTTGTACCTCTAGTTGAAGTTGTTAACATGTATCAATATTAGAACTCTTTAGAATGTATCAGTTGTAGTGATTAACCTGTAATGTTGTTAATACCATTCTGAAGCTCTAATTGCAGTTTTTAATCTTCACCTCTCATAATACTCCTTGGAAATTCAACTGTCGATGCTAACTTACATCAACATTAACATTCTTTAGGAGTTCCCACTGAAACTGTTAACTTTTGTGTGTGCTAGAAGACCAGACTTAAGTTAAGACCAATCTTTGATTAATCTAACTAAAAGTTGTTATGGAGAAGTGTATCTCTGAGCATGGATTTTACAAAATGCATTTACTTTACTACTAAGCACATGTGATCTCAGGGGTTTGGTTTTCTAGCAGAAATCTGATGATGACCCTGTCTCTATGTATGCTTAAAGTTGATTTCTTTTGAGCATACCTAACATGTCATGTCATTCATAGTGAATCATACACTTAGGTTTTGAAATGTGGTTACAACAATGTAAATAGGTTTTCTTGCAATCTTATGGTATTCTGCATTAATTATCAGGGGAAATGTATATATACTTTTGTGGTATGATATTACTGTGATGTTGGGATTTGCATTTAAAGTTAGTCATTGGCACTTAGACCTGTAGGGAAGAATGAGCGTGAGTGGTTAGGTGTATTTGTGAGTAGAGTTTAGTTCCTGGTTGGGTTACTCTCCCAGACACAAGCAATGCCCTGGGCCCTGAGACCCTTGGGAACTTTGAACTGTCAGGGATCCAAAGAGTGGTTTGGCCTTGAATGGAATTCTACCCTTTGACTCTAATCTATTGACATTCATTACTCCCATTAGGTTTAGTTTTTAGTGACAACAAAGGGTTTTTAATATGAATCACATTGCCATATGTGACCCCACATTGTTATGTTTTTTATATTCTGGATTATTCCTATGGTTTGTTATAATTCGTTTGTCCTTTACTAGTTTAATTCAACTATTATTTTACGCATACAATAGCATATCTAAATAGCCACTGGCTCCTCAACATAAGATAGATCCTTGTCCAACTGGACTGAGATGAAATCCAACATATGAGCCGGATCGCCGTGATACTTTTGGAGCATAGAAACAAGGAATACTGGCTGGACCCCTGCATGATTGGGAGGCAAGGAAAGCTCATAAGAAACCTCCCCAACACGTCGCAACACCTCAAATGGACCGATAAACCTTGGGCTCAGCTTATCCATCTTCCCGAACCTTATGACGCCCTTCATAGGCGAAACCCAGAGAAAGACCCGCTCTCCAACCATGAATGCAACATCGCGAACCTTACGGCCCGCATAACTCTTCTGTATGGACTGGGCTGTGCGAAGTCGATCCTAAATCACCTTCACCTTATCCAAGTCATCCTTAACCAAGTTCGTACCGAATAATATAGCCTCGCCCGGCTCGAACCAACCCACAGAGGGCCGACACCGCTTACCATATAGAGCCTTATACAGTGCCATCTAGATGCTCGACTGATAACTATTGTTGCAGGCAAACTCCGCAAGTGGCAAGAACGAATCCCAAGACCCTCCAAACTCCATCACACACGCACGGAGCATATCCTCTAATATCTGAATAGTGCGCTCGGACTGTCCGTCAGTCTGAGGGTGAAATGTTGTGCTCAGCTCTACTTGAGTACCCAACTCATGTTGTACAACCCTCCATAACAATGATGTAAACTGCGTACCCCGGTCATAGATGATAGATACAGGTATGCCATGAAGCCTGACAATCTCGCGGATGTAAACTCAGAAGAATAGGTAGTCATCACAGGAATGAAATGAGATGACTTGGTTAGCCTATCCACAATTACCTAGAATGCATCAAACCTCCGCTGAGTCCGTGGGAGTCTAACAATAAAATCCACTCCGAAATCTCTAACTTCTGAAGCAACCCACCTGGCCGTTGATGCTCATACTTTACCTGCTGGCAATTTAGACAGCGAGCCACATATTGCACTATGTCTTTCTTCATCCTCCTCCACCAGTAATGTTGCCGCCAGTTGTGACACATCTTTGCAGCACCCGGATGAATGGAGTACTGCGAACTGTGAGCCTCCTGAAGGATCAACTCATGCTACCCCTCCGCATTGGACATACATAGCCTGCCCTGCATCCTCAATGCACCATCATCTCCAATAGTGACCTCCTTAGCATCACCGTGTCCTTAAGGAGAAGCAGATGGGGGTCATCATACTGACGCTCCATGATACGATCATAAAGAGAAGACCGAGGGACCACATAAGCCAATACTCGATTCGGCTGAGAAATATCCAATCTCACAAACTGGCTGGCTAAGGTCTGAACATCCAACACCAGTGGCCTCTTTTCTGCTGGTAGATATGCTAAACTCCCCAAACTCTCTTCCTGGCGACTCAAAGCATCGGCCACCATATTGGCCTTCCTCGGATAGTACAAAATAGTGATATCATAGTCCTTAAGTAGCTCCAACCACCTCCGCTGACGCAAGTTAAGATCTTTTTGCTTGAACAGATGCTGCAAACTCCGATGATCAGTGTAAATCTCACAAGGAACACCGTACAACTACTGCCGCCAATTATTCAAGGCATGAACAATAGCTGCTAACTCAAGGTTGTGGACAGGATAGTCCTTTTCATGCACCACCAACTGTCTGGATGCGTAGGCAATCACCCTATCCTCTTGCATCAACATTGTGCCGAGACCAATCCGCGACACATCATAATATACGTTATAAGACCCCGAACGTGTAGGCAATACCAATACTGGGGCTGTAGTCAAAGCTATCTTAAGCTTCTGAATGCTCTTCTCACATTCCTCTGTCCACCTGAACGGAGCACCCTTCTGGGTCAGCCTGGTCATAGGTGCTGCAATGGATGAGAACCCCTCTACAAATCGACGGTAATACCCCGCCAAACCAAGAAGACTCCGGATCTCCATAGCTAAGGACGGTCTGGGCTAACTCTGCACTGCTTCAATCTTTTTTGAGATCCACTTGGATCCCATCACTCGATACTACATGACCCAAGAATGCCATTGAGTCTAGCCAAAACTCACACTTTGAAAATTTGGCATACAATTTCTTTTCTCTCAAGGTCTGAAGCATAGTCCTCAGATGTTGTTCATGATCCTTCCGAGTCCGGGAGTACACCAGAATGTCGTCAATAAATACAATGACGAATGAGTCAAGATAAGGTCAGAACACACTATGCATCAAGTGCATAAAAGATGTTGGGGCATTGGTCAGCCCAAAGACATCACAAATAACTCATAGTGACCATACCGAGTCCTGAAGGCAGGCTTCGGGATATCTGGCTCCCAAATCTTCAATTGATGATAGCTTGAACACAAGTCAATCTTGGAAAACACTCTGGCACCTTGTAACTGATCAAATAGGTCATCAATACAAGGCAAATGATACATGTTCTTCACTGTAACTTTGTTCTACTCGCGATAATCAATGCACATACGCATAAAACCATCTTTTTTCCTTCACAAACAAGAATGGAGCACCCCAAGGTGACACACTAGGCCGAATGAAGCCCTTATCAAGCAAATCCTATAACTGCTCCTTCAACTCCTTCAATTCAGGATGAGCCATACGATATGGAGGAATAGAGATGGGCTGAGTGCCCGACAACAAATCAATGCCAAAATCAATATCTTTGTCGGGCGGCATGCCCGAATGATCAGTTAGAAACACATATGGAACGTCCCTCACTAGTGGAACTGACTCAACTGTAGGGTTATCAAAACATGACATCTCTCACATAAGCTAAATATGCGTCACACCCCTTCTCAACCATTCGTTGAGCTTTAAGAAATGAAATAACTCGACTGGGAGTATACTCTAAGGTACCTCTCCACTCTAATCGCGGTAAACCTAGCATAGCCAGCGTCACGGTCTTAGCGTGACAGTCTAGAATAGCATAATAGGGTGGCAACAAATCCATGCCCAAGATAACATCAAAGTCTACCATGCTGAGTAATAATAAATTAGCTCTGGTCTCAAAACCACTAAGGTCAATCAAACATGATCGATACACGCGGTCCACAATGAGAGAATCTCCTACAGGAGTAGACACATAAATAGGGAAACTCAGAGAATCCCAAGATACGCCCAAATATGGGGCATAATAAGAGGACATATAGGAATATGTAGAGCCTTGATAAAATAAGACTGGCACGTCTATATGACAAACCAGAACAATACATGTAATGACAGAGTCGGAAGCAAGTTCCTCCGTACGATTCGGAAGAGCATAATATCTATCCTGGCCTCCATCTCTAGGGTGACCTCGACCTCCCCGACCTCCACCTCGAGCTGGCTGAGTAGGTGGGGCGATAGCTGGTGCTGCAATCAAAGCCTGAGGACCCGGCAGAGCACGTGGTGGCTGATGGGTCTACGGAGGTGCACCCCTCCTAAGTCTGGGACGATCCCTCGCCATATGGCGAGTGTCGCCACATTCAAAACAATCCCTCAGAGGGTGTGGCTGTTGTGACTGACTCAGGCCAGGTCTGCTGGACTGGCCGCTAAAAGCACCCCGAGCCGGAGGCACACTATATACTGGCGGTGCATAATAAGGCTCATGGGGCCTAGTAAGGGCTGGAACACCACTAGCGGCTGGAAGAGCTGAATGAAAGGGGCGACTCACGTAACCCCTACCATATCGAACTGTAGCTGGGGCACGAGTACCACTGTAAGTGCCAGACTCTAGAGACCTCTTGGCCTCCCTATCCTCTTTATTCTGAGCAAGCATGCCCTCCAATATCCTGGCAATACTCACAACCTACTGATAAGAAATATTTATCTCCAACTCTCTGTCCATACTAATCCATATACTGGGGTGGAGTCCCTCAATAAACCGTCAAACCCTCTCTCGAACTGTGGCAACTAAGGTCGCTGCATGTCGGGCCAAATCACTGAAGCGGACTACATACTCTGACACAGTCATAGCACCCTGGCGTAGATACTCAAATTCCGCGCGACATGAGTTCCTGAATCTTTGAGGGACATACTCTCTTAAAAACATGTCTGAGAACTGAGTCCATGTAAGTGAAGTTGTCTAATCCGGACTACTCAACTCATAAGCATGCCAACACTGATAGGCTACTCTTCTAAGCTGGGAGGTGGTAAATGAAACCACACTTATCTCCGCTACGCCCACAGTACGGAGAATATAATGACACTTCTCAAGAAAACCCTGAGCATCATCTGTAGCCAATCCGCTGAAGGTAGGTGAGTGGTACTTCTTATACCTCTCAAGTCTGAGCTGCTCCGCCTCAGAAGCGGCTATCCTAGTCTCGTGCTGAACCGGAGCTACCGGCTGCATAGGGATGAACTCTGGGCATGGTCAACATGGACCCTCTACTCAGGAGTACGAGCTGCGGGAGTCTTTGCCCCTTCCTTGGCCTGAGATGTATAAGGAGCAAGGGGAATCAGTCCAGCCTGAGCTAAGGTGTTGAATATGCTCAGAAACTGGCCTAGAGTCTCCTAGATAGCTGGTGTAGAAATAGGCACCTCAGGTGCCTGCCCTCCAGCTGGAGTTACTGGGGCCTCCTCTGTCAGAGCACGTGCGGGTCCTCTGGCTGCACCGTGTGGTCGTCCTCGGCCTCTACCCCGGACCCGGCCTCTCGCGGCTCTAGCACAGGGCGCAGGTGCCCCGTCATCAGATCCTCCGATACAAGTCCTCACCATCAGTGAGAAAGAATATAATATAGAAGTTTAGAATTTGTTGATGTCAACAAATATCGCACGATAAGGAATTAAAGAAGTATAATTTTTCCTAACAGTTCCATAGCCTCCCGAAGATAAGTACAGACGTCTCTGTATCGATCCGCGAGACTCTAATAATTTGGCTTGTGACTCATGACACCTATGAACCTAGAGCTCTGATACCAACTTGTCACGACCTAAACTCCCTCTGTATAATGTCGTGATGACACCAAGTCTCTACGACTAGGTAAGCCTAAACAATTGCAGAAATAACAATACGAAAGTAAAACATGGCAACTAACAGCAGTGGATAACTGAATAACTATTAACAATGCCTCTCGGCATGTACAATAACCAATACTCTATAATTCACAGTCTTCCCAAAACCCGAAATATCATGAGTTACAAGCTACTAAAAAGAAATAGTATCTCTATACACTAGAGTCTACCAAAAAGAAATACTAGAAGTGTTTGAGATGGGAATAATAGAGGGGGACTGCGAGGTCTGCGGATGCGGCAGATATACCTTGAAGTCTCCAAAACTATCTCGACTCACTGGTAATACGGCTGATAGCAAGCACCTGAATTTGCACACAAAATATGTGCAGAAGAGTAGCATGAGTACACCACAATTGGTACCCAGTAAGTGCCAAGCCTAACCTCCGTAGAGTAGTGACGAGGTCAGGTTTGGGCCCTACAGGGATATAATAACAAGACAGATGATATAATAACAATCAAGTAAAATCGGAGAAATTAACAGCAAGAATTCACAGAGAAACAACAACACAAGAACAATGGCATAACAACAGGGGGCGCTACCGAGATTCCGTCTCGTAGTCCCAAACGTAAATGTGCAGGGAGATCTCCCAAGGAACCCCCTCGTAGTCTTAAATGTAAATGTACAGGGAGAACTCCCGAGGTACCGCCTCATAGTCGCAAAAGTAAATATGCAGGGAGAACAACTGAGGAACCGCATCGTAGTCTCAAAAGTAAATGTATATGGAGGACTCCCGAGGAACCGCCTCGTAGTTTCAAAAGTAAATACACAGCTCAAACCGATAAATACAACAATTAACAGCAAGATTTCTACAGTTATACTGATAAAGAACAAAGAAAAAGCAGGAAATCAACTAGGCATTCTTCACATAGTTCAAATAAGTATCTAAAGCACGTAAACATTCGATATTAGACTAAACAGGATAGCTACACATAATGGGATAGCTTAATTAAGAATGAAAAACATGCTAATACTCATTTAAATGTTATAACTAAATTTAAAGGAAGAACATATTACTACTCAGTAAAATAAATCGGGTTTTACAACAAATAGCCCTTGTACGTACTCGTCACCTCACGTACACGGCACTCACATATCACAACAGTACCAAATCCTAAGGCGATTTCCCCCACGCAAGGTTAGGCAAGCCACTTACCTCGAACCAAGCTCAATCAATCGGTAACAATGCTTTTTCCACTAATATCCGACTCTGAATGGCCCAAATCTAGCCAAAATCAATTACATACCGTAAATACAACTATAAGAAACTAATCTAATTAATCAAATCAAAGCTAAAGCAAGCAATTAGAAACCGACCCAAAACGTCTCCCCGGACCCATGTCTCGGAATCGGGTAAAAATCACAAAATCTGAAAGCCCATTCACTCACGAGTCCAACCATACAAAATATATTAAAATCCGACCTCAAATGACCACTCAAAACCCAAAATGAAACTCTTCAAATCCCTAGCCTCAAACTCCCAAATGCCACCTTAAATACACACTAACTAGGTGACACAATAAATGGGGAAGCAAGATTATTGATGAAAAATGAATATAAGAAGCTAACCTCAGTAATCTCTTCGAAAACCCTCTCAAAAACCTCCAAAGTCCGAGCTCAAAATGATAACAATGGCCAAAATTCTCGAAGTCTCGGTTAAGTAGGTTTTGCCAGGGCATTTCCGCACCTACGGAGCCTGGGCTCGCACCTATGTGTCCGCTTGTATGGTGAAAAGAGCGCTTCTGTTCAAACCACTTACTCCCCTCTACCTCCGCACATGCGATGAAGGGGCCTCACCTGCGAGTGCGCGCCTGCAGAATCCTGTCCGCTTCAACGGTCTCTCTTCGCACCTGCGATCAGCCTTGCGCATCTGCGGGCATCGCATATGCGGCCTTTCCTATGCACCTGCGACCCCTAACCAATTCACCCAACTCTGCTTCTGTACCACATTTCTCGCACCTGCGGTCAACCTTGCGCAGGTGCGATTACACCAGAACCAGCAACTTCAACCATTTTCCCAAGTCCAAATTCAAATCGTTAAGCATCTGAAATACACCCGAGGCCCCCGAGACCTCGACCAAACATACCAATCATTCCTAAAACACCACACGAAGTTAGTCGAGCCCTCAAATTACATCAAACAACAACAAAAACATGAATCACCCACCAATCCAATCTTAATGAACTTGAAAATTCAAATTTCTACAACTGATACCGAAACCTATCAAACCATGTCTGATTGACCTCAAATTTTGCACACAAGTCATATTCAACATTACGGACGTAAACCAACTTTCGGAATCCGAATCCGACCCCGATAACAAACAGTCCACTTCCGGTCAAAATCTCTAAAAATTCGACTTTCGCCATTTCAAGCCTAAATCAGCTACAGATCTCAAATTCACAGTCCGGACATGCTCATAAATCCAAAACCACCCAACAGATCTAACGAAACCGACATAACTCCATTCCGGAGTCGTCTTCACACAGTTCTAACTACGGTCAAAATCCTAAGACTTAAGCTTCCGTTTTAAGGACTAAGTGAACCAACTCACTCCGAGACAAAAAACAAGACCTCCTAGCAAGTCATATAAGCAGAAACATATATGGGGAAAGCAGAAAGTAGGGGATTGGGGATATAACTCTCAAATCGACCAGCCGGGTCGTTACAATCAGACTTGGGAGACTTCGATTTTGATCGACGAATTGAAGCAATCGCTATTTCTCCAAGAATGCAAATACGTACATGTGTCACCATATGTACATTCCCCTTTAATCCAAATATTGTGAATCACATTGTGCTGCTGATGTGGCGATGCCGCTGGTTATACTTCGGTAACAATATACCAAATTCACTGATGGGCGAAGTTTTAGAAAATGAGAGGAAGATAAATACATCTTAGAAAGCAGTAAAGGCCAAATCAATATACACACATTTCACAGATGCATGGAACTTATGATAAATCAGCATATACACACACACATATACATACAAGCATACATTTCACCAATGGACCCAAAGGCTTATGCTAAATGAAATACAGTTGCTACAGTTGCAACGGATAAAATGCAATTAAGCCAAAAGAGCTACAATTGCTGGGCTCATTACATGCATGCAAGAAGAGGAAAGTATACATGAGGAATTAACTGATGGAGAACGGAAATCCAATTTCTCCCGTATTAGCTTTAAATTCTTAGTAGTTTCCGCCTTCGACTTCCGTATCTCCTGAAGCAGTGCCAACAAATGCCCTTACTGAGTATCCAATCGTTTGGAAGTATTCGACATAAACTGGAGGAGTTGCATTCCCAGAGCATGAATTTCAGGATTTGAATCTGACATGCTTGAACGACGGAGCCCTTCGCATTTGATAACCTAACAAGGTCTAGAGGAATTGGCGTGAATGGAAAACATAAAAACACCCTTTTTGTCTGAGCCGTTTCTTTTTGTTCAAGTAATAGGTTCAAAATCTACATATATGAATCTATATCTATCTATATCTATACTATATTAAAATCACGAAACCTCTTAGCGAAATGTCGTTCGCCTTTTATACCATTTAAAAATAAATTTCACATTGGATAAAACAGTCTTTTAATTAATTCTCTAATATTTAGAACTTTAAAATTGACTAAAATTTCGATTATTAAATATTTTCTTATTTGAGGTAGGTAAGAAGTTCTAAATTTTAGCGCTTTAAATCAATTGGTATTTTACCGTATATAAATTCTTTCCTTGTTTAAACTCTATAAAATATTGATAAATCTTTCATAATACTTTTAGTGGATGCAGATTCTGTGGGGGAAAAAAAGTTAAACTAATGTGTGTGTGTTTTCACGATATTAAAGTAATTAATAGATCATACAACGTTTATGCCTAACATTTAAAAGGTCACGTGTTTAGGACTTTAAATAAGTAATATAATTTTTCCACGTTTCGTTCTTGTAGAAGTTTAAAAATATCAACCACGAAAGATTTGCTAAAGTTGAAAAATATTTAAAAGGCCACGTGTTTAGGAATTTAAATAAGTAATATCAACCACGAGATCTTGAAATATATAACAAGAAAAATTTATCATGGATAAAAGGTGCAGATTTATGTGTAAAATAATGGTTAATACTTTAGAAGTTATCCCTTTCTTGCACCTAATTGTTTTGTTAAATCTTTATATTGGACTTTAAACCCGATTAATATTTTTTTTATTATCCTACATAAATTATTTTTTTATTTGAATAAGGTAATATAATCATAATCCTTTTCATGTTATTATATGTAAACTATAATAGTTCATATTATATTTGGACTACTTTTCTCTCAAACAATATTTTTCTAATTAGTAAATTTTTATGTATAATATCTTTAAAATTACACTCAGTAATTAAAACAAATGACAAATAATATTTTGAACATATAGAAGATAAATGGAGAGGGGGCGAGAGAGAGACTATAAAAGTAGTATTTGTGTATACGGTTAAAACCAGGCCCACCCGATTTTACTATTTGACTGAGACCGGGAGGTTGCATCGAATGACGGTCTCGTAACGGAATAGACTAAATCACGAGGATAAGGTACCGATTTTAGAATCGAGTTACCTGTCGAGATCGAGGCTAGTAGTGATCGAAGCAAAATGAGACAGACATCGAACAAAGATCGAAGATTACAAAATAACAAAAAGGGAAGGTATCAGTGACTGGTCAAGGATCATGGCGTAAATCTCGGAACTGATCAAATCAGAAATGGTTAATTAGCTAATCGTGAGATTTCCTTCTGTAATTAGAATTATACCATAAGTGGAATTACTCTACTATATAAAGGGGGGTTATAATCATTTGTAACACACGGTGGACAGGCACAAAAGCAATATAATTCTCTTTCTCGTTTACATTATTGTTCATCAGCTTGCTACACTTTAATTGTTCTTGCATCAACCAGTTCAAGGGTGTACAAACTCGAGGGCTGAGTTCCATTCTAACATTGGTTTGCTTTACTTTATTGTTAATTTATATTACTCATCCTCACTTTTATCAATTGGTATTAGGTGGAATCACGTGTCCTTGAAACCACATTATAAGTTTAATTGTTATCCAATTTGAAGGGTAAACAGTTTGGTGCCCACCGTTGGGCTACTGATAATAGTGATTGCCTAATACTGATTCCAATAACACACACTGCTTTACACTTGTTCTCGTAAGTATCTTTGTTTTCAGGATAAATATGTCAAACTCACAAATAGGGCCTACACATGGTGACAACGCCTTCGGATTTCATGGGGAAAAACACAATATAGCCGACCTAGGGATCGAGGTGCCTCAGGATGACCTCGAGGAAGCACCAATTTCAAATCCCGTCGATGTCAGTTCACATGTCGCCCTAAACGCAAATTTGGGCGTTGATCCCAAAGGTAGCATACACATAGAAGTTTGATCAGGTGGTCGAGTTACGCAGGATGGAGAAGATGGTGGAGTTAGCCTCTAATTGATATTCTAAATGTTACAGGCTCAACAAGCCGCTATAGCACAACTACAAAATCAGTACCGAACACCGAGTAGGATCGAACCGAAAGTCGTTCACAGGACCGAGCCTATGCCGAAAAGGTCGAACGCCAATGAATCGGGGACTGACCCCACCGCCAATATGAAAATACTTGAGGAGCTTACAAAATGGATTGAATCGGGAGAAAATAAAATCGAGGAAAATGACAAAAAAGTAGAGACATACAACTCCTGGGTCGATCAAATACCGGGGGCACCACCGTTTCTAAAGGGTATGGATTCAAAGAAATTTGTACAGAAGCCTTTCCCTCCAAGTGTGGCTCCGAAACCCATTCCGAATAAATTCCAAATGCCAGAAATTCCTAAGTACAATGGGACCCCCGCCACTAATGAACATGTCATTTATTTTACATGCGCAGTAAGAGAAAATTACTAGAAAGACGATGAGATTGAATCTGTTCTACTAAAGAAATTTGGAAAAACCTTGTCGTAAGGAGAAATGAAATGGTACCACAATTAGCCACCTAATTCCATTAATTTGTTCGCCATGCCTGCAGACTCCTTCATAAAGGCACATGCCAGAGCGATATAGGTTGCGACTAGAAAATCGGACCTCTTCAAGGTGAAACAAAAAGACAACGAAATGTTAAGAGAATTCGTATCTCGGTTCTAGATGGAATGCATGGAACTACCACCGGTCACAGGCGATTGAGTTGTTCAAGACTTTACTCAAGGTTTGAACGAACGAAGTTCAGTGGCATCACTACAGCTAAAGCAGAATTTAATTAAATATGCAGTGGTAACCTGGGCCGGTGTACATAATCGGTACCTATCAAAGATCTGGGTCAAGGATGATCCATTAGGGACCCCTTCCGGTTCCACTTATCCAAACAGGCCCGTCGGGAGAACTCAAATGGGATATCGACAGAGAACCCCGGTCAAGCAGTGATCGATATCAACCATACAACGCATATCGTAGAAATAATGGTTCAGGACGCAATCTCATCCGAAAGGATCAAAGGAATAAACGAAGACAGAGCTCTCGAGGGCTCATGAGCAAAACTGGATTCGATAAACATGCCAATCCCACAGAAGCACCACGATTATCAGAACACAACTTCAGCATCGATGCATTAGGTATGGTGTTAGCCATTGGGAGAATCAAAGATACTAGATGGCCAAGACCCCTACAAACTGATCCATCCCAAAGGAACCCCAATAAAATATGCAAATACCATGGTACACATGGTCATAAAACTGAAGACTGCAGACAACTAAGGGAGGAGGTGGCCCGTCTATTCAACAAGGGTCACCTTCAAGAATTCTTGAGTGACCGAGCTACAAATCTTGGCCCGTCTATTGCAGTTCTCGAGCTAGCTAAAGGTTTGGGAGTAAACGTCATCGAGGACAAATGCGACTCCCTGCTTGTGGTAAACCAAGTCAGTAGAACTTTCGACGTTCAAAACGATCGAATACAGAGGTACTTGGACAAATTACAGGTGACTCTACATCAGTTTAAATAATGTACCTTACAGCATGTGCCTCGAGAACAAAACAGTGAGGCCGATGCCCTTGCAAATTTGGGGTCATCAGTCGAAGATGGCGAGATTAGCTCAAGGACTGTCGTACAACTTTCAAGGTTAGTAATCGAAGAAGGCCATGCCAAAATCAACTCGGCAAGTCTGACCTGGGATTGGAGGAACAAATATATCGAGTACCTAAAGAATGGGAAACTTCCATCGTATCCTAAAGAATCGAGGACTCTACGTACGAAGGCTGCACGATTCACATTGGCCGAAGATGGAACACTCTATAGAAGGATGTTCGATGGTCCATTGGCAATATGTTTAGGACCAGGAGATACCAAATACGTACTACGAGAAATCCATGAGGGCACCTATGGAAATCATTCTGGTGCCGAATCATTAATTCATAAAGTCATCAGAGTAGGATACTATTTGGCCGATATGGAAAAAGATACAAAAGATGTTGTTCGAAAGTGCGACAAATGTCAAACCTATGCGCCGATGATTCACGAACCCGGAGAGCAACTCCACTCAGTCTTATCCCCATTTCCATTCATGAAATAGGGAATAGATATCGTCGGCCCTCTGCCATCGGCCCCAGGTAAAACTAAATTTATTTTGTTTATGACTGACTATTTCTCTAAGTGGGTTGAAGAACAAGCTTTCGAGAAAACTAGAGAGAAAGAAGTCATAGACTTCATCTGGGACCACATTATATGCCGATTCAGGATGCCTTCTAAGATCGTATGCGACACTGGAAAGCAATTCGTCGGCTGCAAAGTGACAAAAGTTCTCGAAGATCACAAATTAAAGAGGATCATATCGACGCCATATCATCCTAGTGGGAATGGACAGGCCGAATCGACAAAAAAAACCATCATTCAAAATCTAAAGAAAGATTGAATGACGCTAAGGGAAAATGAAGAGAAATATTTCCCGAATTCCTTTGGGCGTATCGAACAACATCAAAATCCAGTACGGGGGCAACACCATTCGCTTTAGTATATGTCACCGAAGTTATGATCCTGGTTGAAGTCGGGGAACCTGACGTCAGGTTTTGATATGAAACGGAATAATCAAATCACGAGGCTATGAATACAAGGCTCGAATTGCTAGATGTAAAATGGGAAGCGGCCCTCGTTCAAATGGCCGCACAACAATAGCGGATATAAAGGTACTACAATCGAATAACCAATCTTCGACACTTTAAAATTGGGGACTTGGTTCTGAGGAAGGTCACCCTAAATACTCGAGACCCAAACGAAGGAAAACTTGAACCGAACTGGGAGGGACCGTATCAGGTCCTCGATATCATCGAAAATGGATCCTACAAACTTGGCACGATGAACGGCGAACAATTACCAAACAATTGGAACATATATCTCCTCAAACGATATTACTGCTAAGGTACGACCTTCTCCATTTCCGTTTATATTTTATACTAACCATTTGCAGGTGTTTAATCGAATACACCAAAGGATTCTTCAAATACAAAGTCCTTAGATCTGAAAGCACACGTTGCACTCTTTTTACCTTAGACCGGGTTTTGTCCCAAATGGGTTTTTTCGACAAGGTTTTTAACGAGGCAACAATTGTTCGTGCTAACTTAGAGCAATTCAACAATATCCAAAGTTCCTTTACAATCAACCTCGAATACTGGGGGGCATCACCCTCGGATGGTTAAAAGAAAAATACTTCGTGTCGACAGGGTCTCGACAATAATGTCAACTGAGCCGTGTCCAAGTAGATTACTCGAGCCCTAATGGCAAAATATATACGCATGTATAATCTATTGAAAGAAGTATTTTTCCTTACCAGATGTTGCATTCCTTAGAGAAATTCATACTTTACAATTTCATACTTATGATCTATTATAAAAAATGGCTTAAGGGCCGATCCCAACTGAACTTCAAACAATTCACCCCACTCGGGGACTGACACTTCGAATGAGTTCGAAGTATAGCAGGGAAACTAGCCTAAGGGGAAATCCCAAACTAAAAGCTACGACCAAATTAACACCGTTCGGAGACGTTCGAATTACATTATAAAATATGTCTTCAAATGCTTTCATAAATCAGTTAAAAAGGCTGCCCTCGGCTGAATTACCAAGGGTCCTGATAATATCGACCCTCGAAAACCATAATGGGTACAAAGTCGTTTGAACTCTCAAATAAATTCTTTATTTTATGCTAAGGCATTACGAAACAAAGGGTCTCGATAATATCAACCCTTGAAAACCCTAATGGGTATGGAACCGTTCGAACTCTCGAGCAAATCTCTTATTTCATGCTAAGGCACAACAGATTTTATATGATTAAACAGTAAAGGCCAAAAAAGGGGAGAAATCCATTCTTTTTACTATGGTCGTATCGGCCTAATTTAAGTGCCTAAAGGGCCATTTTATTTTTGAGTTCGAGAAATCATCCTCATTCAAATAAAAGCTAAGGGTCACCCTTCTCCGAGTTTGAGAAAGTATTCACCCGATTATAAAAACTACACCAGTCCGGCTTTGATCGAACTCATGAACAAAATTTTCATAAGTCATAAATGAAACAAAATTTTCACAATGCAGAAAATGAAATAAAGACAAGTCAGAAAGGGAAAGAGATCTTTATATCTATCAGAATATTTACAAGGTCCGATCAGGATCCTACACAAAAGACAAAAAGTGAAAAATCCTATGTTTCCTAATCTTCTCTGGACGCAGCTTCTTTTCCATTGAGGTCCTACCCATTCTCGGACCCGCTCTTGCTTCCATCATCATCATCAGAAGAGGCCAACATTCCAACTTCAGCTTCATGCTCTCTAGCCTTTATTATCTCGCCAGTAAGATCAAAACCTAAAGCGTGGATATCCTAAAGGGTTTCCCTCCGAGATTCGAATTTGGCGAGTTCAGCAATCTAATAGGCTCGAGTTTGAGCGGTCACAGCTTCCTCTCTCGCTTGAACTTGAGCGGCTTCAACATCATCCCGGTAGACGGCCACAATCACATATGCCTCGGCCTTTGCCTTTTCGGCTTCAGATTTGGCCTTTCCAAGTTTGGAAGCCAACCGATCCTTGCGCTCCTCTATTTTCTTTGCCTGAGACGAGCTTTTCTCTTTCAAACCTTGAAGTTGACTTTCAACCGATGACAATTGGGCTCGAGCAGTCTCTTTTTCAGAAGCAAAGAGGTCCATACCTTCTTTCCACCCCAAGGACTTTGCCTTTATCACGTTGACCTCCACGCGGAACTGCTCAATCTTCTTCACCTTCTGCTGCAGCTCTGAGATTGAAATGTTAGCCACTGTTCCTGAATCGAGCCCATGATATTTTAAGATTTTCATTACCTGCTCGATCAGGTCGGTCTGATCTTGGTGAGCCTTTGCCAACTCGGCACGGAGGTCCTTGATCTCCTCTTCTTTTTGCCCACTGAGAAGTTTAAGGGAATTTCTCTCCTCCGTGAGCCATCAAAGGTCGGCCTCACATCAGCCCAGCTCTACTCGAGACCAAGAAAATACTTCCCAATGAAGCACTGAGGCCTATGCAGAAAGAAGTTAGACAAGAAGAGAAAAATGAACACAAGGGTAATACCATCAAGGAGATTTAAGGCTTACCCGATTCAGAGCTTGTTCCGCTTCATTAAAAAGGCTTGATGCCTCGCCTGAGTCCTTCCTTGAGACCTCTAAGTCACTCAGGCCGGTAGCATCTTCGACCCTAGTAATGTATTCACGAAAGGGGTCCTCCCTTCTGTGGGCTCCTTCGATGGAGAGGGTCTTCAAGTCCCGAGCCTTTTGAATCATCTCCTTAGAAAATGAGGGGAGCAGTGGGGAGCCTCCAATTTCTATTGTCCCAAGTGGATCACTTGGGGTGTTCTCTCTATATGGAGGGGCCTCGAAAGCCGTACCCACTATTAGCTCAGTATGGTGGGTAGCATTATTGATCCTCTATGACTCGGGGACATCGCCCAAGCCTCTCCCCTAGACCCCCTTATCTCGAGATGGAGTCTGTGCAGCCTTCACCGATTCAGAAGCCTTTGAGGCCTCAGTGTTCATTCCCACTCGGGCCACCAGCCCGAAGTCGTCTTCTTCCTCTTCTTCGTCTTTCTCCCTTAGACTCCGAACGGAGTCTTCGGTCAGAAGGATGATGTTCTTCTTTNCCGGTAGACGGCCACAATCACATATGCCTCGGCCTTTGCCTTTTCGGCTTCAGATTTGGCCTTTGCAAGTTTGGAAGCCAACCGATCCTTGCGCTCCTCTATTTTCTTTGCCTGAGACGAGCTTTTCTATTTCAAACCTTGAAGTTGACTTTCAACCGATGACAATTGGGCTCGAGCAGTCTCTTTTTCAGAAGCAAAGAGGCCCATACCTTCTTTCCACCCCAAGGACTTTGCCTTTATCACGTTGACCTCCACGCGGAACTGCTCAGCCTTTTTCACCTTCTGCTGCAGCTCTGAGTTTTGAAATGTTAGCCACTGTTCCTGAATCGAGCCCATGATATTTTAAGATTTTCATTACCTGCTCGATCAGGTCGGTCTGATCTTGGTGAGCCTTTGCCAACTCGGCACGGAGGTCCTTAATCTCCTCTTCTTTTTGCCCACTGAGAAGTTTAAGGGAATTTCTCTCCTCCGTGAGCCATCAGAGGTCGGCCTCACATCAGCCCAGCTCTACTCGAGACCAAGAAAATACTTCCCAATGAAGCACTGAGGCCTATGCAGAAAGAAGTTAGACAAGAAGAGAAAAATGAACACAAGGGTAATACCAACAAGGAGATTTAAGGCTTACCCGATTCAGAGCTTGTTGCGCTTCATTAAAAAGGCTTGATGCCTCGCCTGAGTCCTTCCTTGAGACCTCTAAGTCACTCAGGCCGGTAGCATCTTCGACCCTAGTAATGTATTCACGAAAGGGGTCCTCCCTTCTGTGGGCTCCTTCGATGGAGAGGGTCTTCAAGGCCCGAGCCTTTTGAATCATCTCCTTAGAAAATGAGGGGAGCAGTGGGGAGCCTCCAATTTCTATTGTCCCAAGTGGATCACTTGGGGTGTTCTCTCTATATCGAGGGGCCTCGAAAGCCGTACCCACCATTAGCTCAGTATGGTGGGTAGCATCATTGATCCTCTATGACTGGGGGACATCGCCCAAGCCTCTCCTCTAGACCCCCTTATCTCGAGATGGAGTCTGTGCAGCCTTCACCAATTCAGAAGCCTTTGAGGCCTCTGTGTTCATTCCCACTCGGGCCACCAGCCCGAAGTCTTCTTCTTCCTCTTCTTCGTCTTTCTCCCTTAGACTCCGAACGGAGTCTTCGGTCAGAAGGATGATGTTCTTCTTCGGCTTATGAGCAGCCTTCTTCTTAGGTTCTGGATCATCAGAGGGTGAGGTCTTTTTCCTCTTTTTGTCCTTTGTTAGTTTCGGTGCCGGGATCGAAGTATCCTCTTGAGGTTAGGAATTGCACCGGGCATCTAAGCAACCACTACTTCACAGAAAAGGATATCGATGAGAAGGAGCAAAGGAGCGAAAAAATATATAAGAGCAAACAGTGGGATTGTACTTACGCTTCATATTCCATTTCTTAGGAAATGGCATCTTCTAGGTTGGGATTAGGTCAGAATTCCTTACTCGAATGAACCAGCCCATCCAGCCTCGGTCCTTGTCTTTGTCTATGCTCGAGAATAGCACTTTGGTAGCCCGATGTTGGAGTTTTATTAACACGCCTCGATAGATGCGGTGACTGTACAACCAGATTAGGTGATCGAGGGTGAAAGGCATCCCCTCGACTTTACTCACAAAGAATCAGAGCAGAATAATAATTCACCAAAAGGAAGGATGGATTTGGCCTAGGGTTATCTAATATTGACGGCAAAAGTCAACGATGATGGGATTGAGGGGGCTCGGCGTGAAAGGGTAAGTGTAAGTACTTAAATACCCTTCCACATAGGTGGTGATGTCCTCTTCGGGGGTTGGGATCACCACTTCTTTACCCTCTTAGTTGCAGTATGTCCTTACCCACTTAAGGTATCCCTCAGTTATCGAGTATATATACCTCGACACTGGCTTACATCGACCGGGAATCAATTAGGCTTTATGGATCTTAAAGTTAGAATTGAGGACACACCCCCCGGGAACACACTCCTTAGGTCATGCCTCGACCAGTGTTTTGTCGCCGGCCGGCCGTGATGAAGAAGCATTTTCTTTTTGAGGAAACGTTTTTGACATTTTTGCCATTTGGATTAGAAGTTACAAATAAATGGAGATGATAAGATTTGGTGTTCTAAGAAGAGATTAGCAATGAAAATCATATATTTGCATATGAAGAACTTAGAAGATGTAAAAAAGCTTTGGGGATTAGAAATTTGAAAGTAAAGTTCGAAATGGTGAAAAAAGGATCTATTTATAGTTTTCACTATGGAGGTTCAAAATTGACAGTGGCCGACCATCGACTGACGCGCATGTATTGCCTTAGTAACTGTACAGATGGGACATTTCAGTCACTTCTTATCATTGCACTCCAAACAACGAGGGGACTATCTGTATATGGTTAAAACTGGGCGCACTCAATTTTAATATTTGACCGAGACCGGGAGGGTGCATCGAAGGACGACCTCATAACGGAACATACTAAATCACGAGGATAAGGTACCGAGTTTAGAATCGAGGTACTTGTCGAGATCAAGGCTAGTAGTGATTCAAGCCAAATGAAACAGACATCGAGAAAAGATCTAAGATAACATAATAACTAAAAGGCGTGGTATCCGTTACTGGTCGAGGATCATGGCATAAATCTCGGTGACTGGTCGAGGATCATGGAGTAAATCTCGGAACGGATCGAATCTGAAACAGTTAATTAGCTAATCATGATATTTCTTTCTGTAAATAGAATTATACCATAAGTGAAATTCCTCTACTATATAAAGGGAGGTTCTAATCATTTTTAAGACATGGTGGACACGCACAAAAGCAATATAATTCTCTTTCTCGTTTACACTATTGTTCATCAGCTTGTTACACTTTAATTGTTCTTGCATCAACCAGTTCAAAGGTGTCCAAACTCGAGGGCTGAGTTCCATTCTAACATTGGTTTGATTTATTTATTGTTAATTTCTATTACTCATCCTCACTATTATCAATTGGTATTAGGTAGAATCACGTATCCTTGAAACCACATTATAAGTTTAATTGTTATCCAATTTTAAGGGTATACAATTTGAACTAACTAATTAACAAAATAATGCCAGCCAATTCTTTTTGAGTAGAAAATAATCAAGTTGAAAAAACTCTTGTGGCATTTGTTACAATAGATGGCAACTGTATATCTCTATTACATTGTCGTTAGAGATTTTTTTTATTTTTATTTTTGTGATCTAGACTGTTAACGCTCACTATATCTCTCTTCAATCATGATAAATATTATGAGAATTCTTTTATTTTAAATACTTTATCGTCTTTGTAAGTTTAGAATATATTGGATGCAATTACTATATCAAGTGTAACGGTCCGACTGGTCGTTTTGAGCCTTAGTGTGTCGTTCGGCAGTCTGAGACCATGAGTAGCTTCACTTCAGGTATTATGACTTGTACGCGTGGTCGGAATTTAATTTCAGGAAGTTCGGAGTTGATTTGGAGAGAAAATTCTAATTTCGGAAGCCTTACGTAGGAGGAATTGACTAAGGTGTGCATTTTGAGTAAATGAACTCGGAATGGGGATTTGAAGGTTCTAACACGTTTGTACGATGATTTTGGACTTGGGCGTATGTCCGGATCAGGTTTAGGATGATCAGGAAGCGTTTCGGCACATGTTATGGAAGTTGGCAGTTTGGAAGAATTTCATAAATTTGAGTTGAAGTTTATTTCAATGTTATCAATGTCCATTTGGGATTCCGAGCTTGTAAATAGCTACATAGAGTGATTCTGGTACTGGGAACGCGTCCGGATGTGCATTTGGAGGTCCGTAGGTCATTTGGCGAAAACTGAAATTTGAAGGTTTTTGAAAAGTTTGACCGGGAGTAAACCTTTTGATATCGGGGTCGGATTCCGATTCCGGAAATTGGAGTAGGTCCGTAATATCAATTATGACTTGTGTGCAAAATATGAGGTCAATTGGACGTGATTTGAATGGTTCCGGCATCGAATGTAGAAGTTTGACGTTGTGAAGTTCCTTAAGCTTGAATTGGCGTGCGATTCATGATTTCAATGTTGTTTGATGTGATTTGAGGCCTCGAGTAGGTCCGCATTATGTTATGGGACTGGTTTGTGTGATTGGACGGTGTCCTGGGGGCCTAGGGTGTGTTTCGGGATGGTTTCGTATCATTTCAGGCTGTTTTGGACTGTTGTTGCTGGTATCTGGTTTCCTTTATCACGAACGCGAAGGGTGTCCCGCGTTCGAGAAGAGGAAATTGAGGCAGCTCGGTTTTGGCCTTCGCAAAGGCGCGGCGGAGATCGCGAACGCGGAAGGTTGCCTAAGGAAGCTTACGCGAATGCGACACAAGGATTGCGAACGCGAAGAAGAAAAGCGGAGTGGGAGCCTGCAGTAGTTTGGCCTTCACGAATGCGGAACTCCAGCTGCGAATGCAAAGCAGTGGTGTTTGCAGCCTTCACAAATGCGAGGCTTTAATCGCGAACACGAAGAAGGGCCTGGCCGGGGCAGATTGTTTTAAAGACGGGTTTTGTCCATTTTTCCTCCATTTTGCATTTCGTTGGGCGACTTTTGGGGCTCTTGGAAGGGAGATTTTTGTCACCTATGTCAAGGTAAGTGATTCTCACCTATTGCAAGTTAACTACTTGGATTATATATGGATTTAGACATGAACATTCATATAAATTTGGGATTTTAAGAGGAAAACCTAGAAATTGGTATTCTTGAATTTTGACCACGAATTTGAGCATAGAATTGAGAATAAATCATATCTTTGAGTTCGTAATGTCATGGGTAAAGTTTATATTTGAATNACATTATAAGTTTAATTGTTATCCAATTTTAAGGGTAAACAATTTGAACTAACTAATTAACAAACTAATGCCAGCCAATTCTTTTTGAGTAGAAAATAATCAAGTTGAAAAAACTCTTGTGGCATTTGTTACAATAGATGGCAACTTTATATCTCTATTACATTGTCGTTAGAGATTTTTTTTATTTTTATTTTTGTGATCTAGACTGTTAACGCTCACTATATCTCTCTTCAATCATGATAAATATTATGAGAATTCTTTTATTTTAAATACTTTATCGTCTTTGTAAGTTTAGAATATATTGGATGCAATTACTATATCAAGTGTAACGGTCTGACTGGTCGTTTTGAGCCTTAGTGCANTTGCGAACGCGAAGAAGAAAAGCGGAGTGGGAGCCTGCAGTAGTTTGGCCTTCACGAATGCGGAACTCCAGCTGCGAATGCAAGNAGACCATGAGTAGCTTCACTTCAGGTATTATGACTTGTACGCGTGGTCGGAATTTAATTTCAGGAAGTTCGGAGTTGATTTGGAGAGCAAAATTCTAATTTCGGAAGCCTTAAGTAGGAGGAATTGACTAAGGTGTGAATTTTGAGTAAATGAACTCGGAATCGGGATTTGAAGGTTCTAACACGTTTGTATGATGATTTTGGACTTGGGCGTATGTCCGGATCTGGTTTAGGATGATCAGGGAGCGTTTCGGCACATGTTATGGAAGTTGGCAGTTTGGAAGAATTTCATAAATTTGAGTTGAAGTTCATTTCAATGTTATCAATGTCCATTTGGGATTCCGAGCTTGTAAATAGCTACATAGAGTGATGCTGGTACTGGGAACGCGTCCGGATGTGCATTTGGAGGTCCGTAGGTCATTTGGCGAAAACTGAAATTTGAAGGTTTTTGAAAAGTTTGACCGGGAGTAAACCTTTTGATATCGGGGTCGGATTCCGATTCCGGAAATTGGAGTTGGTCCATAATATCGATTATGACTTGTGTGCAAAATATGAGGTCAATCGGACGTGATTTGAATGGTTCTGGCATCGAATGTAGAAGTTTGACGTTGTGAAGTTCCTTAAGCTTGAATTGGCGTGCGATTCATGATTTCAATGTTGTTTGATGTGATTTGAGGCCTCGAGTAGGTCCGCATTATGTTATGGGACTGGTTTGTGTGATTGGACGGTGTCCTGGGGGCCTAGGGTGTGTTTCGGGATGGTTTCGTATCATTTCAGGCTATTTTGGACTGTTGTTGCTGGTATCTGGTTTCCTTTATCACGAACGCGAAGGGTGTCCCGCGTTCCAGAGAGGAAATTGAGGCAGCTCGGTTTTGGCCTTCGCAAAGGTGAGGCGGAGTTCGCGAACGCGGAAGGTTGCCTAAGGAAGCTTACGCGAACGCGACACAGGGATTGCGAACGCGAAGAAGAAAAACGGAGTGGGAGCCTGCAGTAGTTTGGCCTTCACGAATGCGGAACTCCAGCTGCGAATGCAAAGCAGTGGTGTTTGCAGCCTTCACAAATGCGAGGCTTTAATCGCGAACACGAAGAAGGGCCTGGCCGGGGCAGATTGTTTTAAAGACGGGTTTTGTCCATTTTTCCTCCATTTTTCATTTCGTTGGACAACTTTTGGGGCTCTTGGAAGGGAGATTTTTGTCACCTATGTCAAGGTAAGTGATTCTCACCTATTGCAAGTTAACTACTTGGATTATATATGGATTTAGACATGAACATTCATATAAATTTGGGATTTTAAGAGGAAAACCTAGAAATTGGTATTCTTGAATTTTGACCACGAATTTG
>AWOL01S0037314.1:18741-56793 GCA_000715115.1 Nicotiana otophora | reverse complement strand
GCTTAGATGGTTCGGACATGTTCAAAGGAGAAGCCCAGATGCTCCGGTACGAAGGTGTGAGCAACTGGTTATGGATGGCACGAGAAGAGGTAGAGGGCGGCCTAAGAAGTATTGGGGAGAGGTGATCAGGGAGGATATGGCGAGGCTCCAGATTTCCGAGGACATGACACTTGATAGGAAGATATGAATATCGAGTATTAGGGTTGTAGGTTAGGAGGTAGTTGTGTCGTGCCTTACTTCGTACCATCGTGGGACTAGCCATGTAGGGTTTTTGTCTAAGATAGCTAGTGGCAATGTTGTGGCTTACTATTTCGCTTTTCAGTGCATGTCCTATTTACTAGCTATCGCTTTTGCTTTGCATCTTTCTTCTAGATTTCATGGTGTTCTTATTTTTCTTATTATTGTTGTAGTACTAATATTTACTAATATTGTCTCCCTTTGCTTTGCATCTTTCTTCTGGATTTCATGGTGTTCCTATTTATCCTATGATTGTTGTTGTGATACTAATATTGTCTCCTTTTTGTCATTTTGTCTTTTTATTTTTTTGAGCCGAGGGTCTTTCGGAAACAGCCTTTCTACTCCTTCGGGGTAGGGGTAAGGTCTGCGTACGCACTACCCTCCCCAGACCCCATTAGTGGGATTTTACTGGATTGTTGTTGTTGATACCTACTTTATCTCGGCTTGAACGTTGAGCAAAGCTAAGCTTAATATTGTTTTGCTACACTATTAAGTTAAGCTTAGCCAAGACCAACCCAATTACTTTTGCAATGAACCTCCTGGTTAAGTCTTTTTATTTTGGCAGAATGGCCTAAGTGCCCCCTAAATTTGCACAGAAATTTAAAACCGGCCTACCAATTTTCATTTTTCTCAGTTTAACACCTCTACTTTTTCCAAATTACTATTTGGTTGAGCGGCGTATGTTAATGGTTTCGGTGCTAAGTTACGCTGAGAGCGCTGTTCCGCAACGTCCAAGCTCGTCGTTCTCGTTATTTGCTTACTCCAACACTCAACTACTCTTTGCCCCAAAAACCTATCTTTTTACTCTTCCCTCTACTCCGAACTCCAGCAAATATCAACACCCTTCCCTCTATCTCTCTCTCTCTCACACCAAAAAATTCCAAGAAAAAATGGCACATTCTTGCATAACCACAACTTCATCCGTCTCAAAATTCAAGTACCCGATTGAATCTTGCACTCTTCCCCTAGCCCACCCCGTTTCCCTCCCTCTTAAACATCTTCCCTTCAGGTACGCGAATGGGTTTGTATATTTTCACTTGTATATGTAGCTAATGCTGAAACTTTTTCCTTAAAGTTGTGATTTTTTTTTGACTAATTCCGCAGGAAATTAAAGACTGTTGGGAAAGTGAAGAATAGGGGAAATAGCACCGTGAAATCCGTGTATTCCGGAGCTGAGTGGGTTTCGGCTAAGCCTTCACCTACAGGAATTTGGTCTATAAGGTTTCTAATATTCTTTAAAAACCCAATCTTTTAAGGGTCTTGTTGGAATTCCTTGTTAAATGTGCAAATTTTGTTCTTTTTTTCTTGTTAGCAGGAAATTGCTTATTTGAGATGTCAACTTGACTTATATATCTTGGGTTTATGCTCAATTTTAGCTAAACCAAGTTTAGACAATGCATAAGAAATATGGGTGTGCCTGCCTGTCTCCTGTTTAAGATGTCAATTTGACTTCAATATTAGTAGTAGAAGAAAATACTAAAGTGAGGGTTGAAAAGTTTGTTTCATATCAAAAACATCACAAGAAAGTTCGAAAATTGAATAATGGAGTGAATTTTGAATTCTTGAATGTCGGGAAGATTGTATAGAATAAAATTGTTAGTGGAATGGTGTCTTTAACAATTTGCGATGTCTAAAATGAAAAGAGTTCATATCAATTGAGACAGAGGAAGTACTACTTTTATCTTTACTTTCTTTTGCTTCTCCGGAGAATCTCGTAAGTTCTCTAGCAAAATATATTTGAAGGGTGTTCTCTTAGGTCAATTTTTGTAGGATTTATAAGAAAAATCCAGTTTCGTGGACTTGTTTCATAAATCTTAAGAATTCATTGTTAACGACTTAGTTGCCTTGTCATCTTACGTGCCACATAAATCCTTTATGTCATATGATTTTTCCTTGTTATTGTGTTTTGCAGAGATGATTTGCAAGTTCCGTCTTCACCTTATTTTCCTACATATGCCCAAGGTCAAGGACCACCTCCGATGGTACAAGAGAGATTTCAGAGTGTGATCAGCCAGCTCTTCCAATATGTAAGGATTTGTGTTTTTATGGAAAATTTTACACTGACTGCCTAGTTTTGAAGTATATGCTAAAATTTTAACTCTTGTATTATCATTATCTTCTTGTAGAGGATCATACGATGCGGTGGAGCAGTTGATGATGATATGGCTAATATCATAGTTGCTCAGCTTCTTTATCTTGATGCTGTTGATCCCACAAAGGTAAATTTTCAAGACTGCATTTCTTTTTCATGGGATAGTCTTGGGTAAAATATTAGATGTTTTAATTCAAAGAGTATTCTGCATTAGGCATTCCTTCAGTAGTATACATCATATTTTGTGTCTCTTCCATCACATTTTCTTGTCTAATATTATCTGTCCGCTGCTTAATTGCTTGAGCAATTTATGAATTTCTTGCCTCTTTTTCATGGTGGATTTTCCGCATGTGATGTCAATTCACATGCCAGCATAACTTGTTTGCTTGAGCTAGCCTACTGAGGCCACATTGGCCCAGTAACGAGTGAAGATAGTTGAGGCCTAAGTGAAACGTGTGAAAATCCCACCTTTCCCTCTCTTTATCTTGGTCTAAATCCTATACACTGATGTAGTCGACAGCCCTTATACCATGACTCTAAGAGGCTTAGCCCTTGATCAGCTTCATCTAAAATGAATCAAAGCTTTCTTTATATTGAACAAAAAAGAATAGAGGGATGCTTCTATGGTTTTCTTATGCAGCTCTATTTCTTTTTTTAACGTATGCTTGTGTCCCTTTTCAGTGAAGCTTTTAATTCTTCCAGTGTTTTTTCCCTACTTCTTTGGACTACATCCTTTTATTTACTTTTTGCACGGCTTTCTTTTAATTCAACTGAGCAGCTCTGTAATTCATTACGCAGGACATTGTCATGTATGTCAACTCTCCAGGAGGGTCAGTAACGGCAGGTACAACCAAGTGTTTCCAGTCAAACTCACTCTGTTTCTGCTGCCAATTTGCCATAGTTACTTCAGCTATTATTGCATAGTGTTGAACTGTTATAATCAGTTTTACCGTCTTTAATGCATGGTTCGTCAATTGGTATGCACCTATTATATCTCAGGAATGGCCATTTTCGACACCATGCGGCATATTCGACCTGATGTCTCTACTGTCTGTGTTGGACTCGCTGCAAGGTACTTCTTTGGTTACTTATAATACCTTTATGTTTCTCCTAGAAGATGATCTTACTGCACATTGTTTCTTGTGATGCATATTTGTGTGAAAATCACCTTTACACAACCCATGATAGGACACCATAGCTTCCCAGCATAGGTTCTTTCTTCTTCTTTTTTTTTTTAAATTTCTGATTAGTATCTTTCCACTTCCTTTCATGCTATTGGCATTTTTGACAACCTCTCCTTTCATTTGGTATTTTGCACTCCTCTATTTTGGTGCCGAAGTTTGTCAATAATAGTTTTTTCCCCAGAAATTAGGGGAAATATTTGAAAATGTCGGCATCGGATTTGCTTTTCCTTTCACGCCGTCCTCTTCCCTTTACTCTTCCCTTCATCTTTTTTGTCACTTTTAGCCCCTTGTAAGCCTTCTTCCTATATTGTATCAGTTCATCTGATCCCAAATTCCTGAGCACTTCCCTTGAAAGGAGAAGTATCCGATCTCAGAGAAATTAATATAATATAAATTTATTTTGTTGATTTGAATAGATGTGTTATTTGTTACTATTTCCAGTTGATGTAACATTGCTTTTACAATCCACCGACCTTTCATGTTGTTACTTCCTTGACCTTCACATAGATTAGATGGGTGAGTTGGGGACAATTTACAAGTTTATTTTAAAAGTTTTTTGTCAATTGAGACTTTAGATTCAGTTACAAATGGATATTTATGGAGTCGATTTTACTTTTAGTGCTTTGCTTGAGCCGGGAGTTTATCGGAAACAGCCTCTCTACCTTCGCAAGGTAGGGGTAAGGCTGCGTACACTCTACCCTCCCCAAACCCTACTCGTAGGATTACACTGGGTTGTTGTTGTTGTTGTTGTACTGTAAGGTGACTGCCTTGGCTATTTTTTCTTCTTCATGGAATAACTAGATTTCCTTACGTAGCTAACTTTTATGTTTTGGGGCATTGCAGTATGGGGGCTTTTCTTCTCAGCGCGGGCACCAAAGGTAAATTAAATAGCTGATTCAAGGATAATGCTTTATGCTATACTTCTAGATTTTGTTCTTAACTTTTGATGTGATTATCACCTTGAAGGAAAGAGATATAGCTTGCCAAATTCAAGGATAATGATTCACCAGCCTCTTGGTGGTGCTCAAGGTGGCCAAACTGATATAGATATACAGGTAATCACCACTCTACTTTATGGCACATTTAAAATTTTGCATCTAGTAGTCTATATGGCGATATATTGGTATATAGAGTACAATATCTGGCTTCGTCCCATGGCAGAATCCCAATCCCTCATACAAAAAGATGCTATAATCAGGATTCCCTACTCTGAAAAAATTACATTCTGCTCAATGTGCGGACAAATATAAGTACATCTGAACAATGCCCTTAAAACTTAAAATGGATGGAAAATGTTCAAAATATGTTTATTTAGAGAACACATAACAAGTGGGGCAATTTTGCGATTTTGGTGGTGGTGAAATATAAATACAATAATTTTTATCAACCCAAACCTTGCGGATTATTTCCATCCAATCCTATCAGAGAGCTAATTTTCTAAGACTCTTCATTTAGAGAATGCATCTGGTTAAGACAGTATTTCCCAACTTGCTTGGGACTGAGGCATAGTAGTAGTTGTTGTATCTTAGTTTAGACAATTTTGCGATGACACAAGTTAATTTTCCAAAATTTCAGCTTATTATGTACACAAGTTAGTCAGAGCTTACAGATTTCTGTCTCTCTTGTGCAATAACTCAAATAGTGCAACTTCTCTTTGATAAGTTAATGGAGTAATATTGAAATATCTATGTGAAATCTTTTCTTCCTTTCATGCTAAGACGCTGAGCCACATATAAATGCATGGATCTCATTGAATTATAATTCTAGTATTTGTGAATTGGTAATGATGGGATGGATAATTGGACCTAAACCATGCTGACATGGATTTTCAGGCTAATGAGATGTTGCATCACAAAGCTAACCTGAATGGGTACCTTGCCTACCACACTGGTCAAAGCCTTGAGAAGATTAACCAGGACACCGATCGTGATTTTTTCATGAGTGCAAAGGAAGCTAAAGAGTATGGGCTAATCGATGGTGTCATCTTGAACCCCATGAAAGCCCTTCAACCACTTGCAGCAGCTGCTGAACAATCATAGCTGAATTCCGAGGCTGGTCAATTTTTTCACTTCGCGCTTGGATGATGTTTATGATAGTCATGACTAGAGATTGTAATTGATTACTGGATTTTGGGTAGAATTATCATTCCTGCTGCCAGGAGCAATTGTACACGAACGTTTACAAGTTCATCAGAGCGACAGTCAGGGAAGAGTAAAATGTAACGTTTTTCGCACAGGTCTTGATGTTTCTACTTTCATTTTTCCTTTAATAACAATCAAATTCATCTGGATGAAAGAAACTTGTATTTCTTTCTGTTCATGTTTTGTTGAAGGGCACAAGATAAATTTTGGCATTGTATCAAGTGCAAATCCCTTTGGAGAAGCTTGTTTCCTACGACTGAAGACAGTTTCAATAAATCGCGAATGTGGAAGCTAGTTTATTGATTTCCCAGTTTATTGGCTAACTGGATTATATTATTGTTATTGAAGAACAAAGGCTTCCAAAGGACAGCTAAGTGACAAAGAGATTTGCAACTTAAGCAGGCGTTTGGACATAAAAATAGTAATTTTTGAAAAAATAAATAGTATTTGAAATTGTGTTTGTACATGCATCTCACTTAAAAAAAATTATTACAGTTTTGTGAGTGCGGAAAAAGTTTTTTGATATTTTTGAATAACTCATTTTCGAATTTTGTTCAAAAAATTATAAAATTTTATGGACAAACACATTTTTGAAAAAACAAATTGGAAAAAAAGAAAGAAAAATAATTTATGGACAAACTGGTCCTAAGAGTTTGCATCCCTAGTTAAGTTTTTCTTTTTTCTTCCTCAATATAGGAATGGAAACAGAATTATTGAACTATGTGAACAGAAAAGAAAAAAGATTTTTATTGAATCTTGACGAATTTTCCTAGTTTGCCTATACAATGCTACTCTTTATTGAAAGGTTCTCTGTGAAATGGGATGAGTTCAATTATTTGTCCTTTTTAAGGAAATTGACATACAATCATTTATTATATCTTTTGGCACGGTAAAACATGTTTAATCTTTAATTAATTTAAGTGTATTTTTATCCTTTTATATAGAAAATATTTTATTTGAGATTATTTTACAATTATACTACCCTCATAATAAGAAATAAAATTAATAAATTTAGCATAACATATAAGTAGTGACGTAGTTTAGCATATAAAAATTCATTAAATTTGTGTCTATTCATTAAAATGAATCTTAAATATGTTTAATCCAATATCACAAGGACAAAAATAAAATTTGTCAATAATTCAGGGGCTAAAAGTGTACTTCACTCTTCAACCAAAAACGATTCACAACAAATGAGATGGGACTAGACCGTTTCGTCAGCCCAAGGTAGCCCTTCTCTGAAATGGGCCTTCCTTAGTATTAGGAAATAAAAGAGAAATTTACCACCTAATAAATATTTATTTAAATAAATTACAATTAATTTTAAAATATTACATATCATACAACTTATTTTAAAACATACAACTATTTATATTCCTAGTATCTCTCTTGAGATTCTCTCACCTAGAGGATTTTATTATATATCTCTCTTAAGATTCTCTTAAAATGTATTCTTATATACCTCTCATGAGATTCTTTCGCCCAACTACATATATGCTCCTTTTTCATTTTCAAAATTTTCTTGTTCTCTCTCTTCTAGTTGTGTATATATATATATTTGATATACCATTACTATATGTAAAAACCTATATTGCATATTTCAAATAAATATAATATACAAATACACAAATATTATATTAGTATGCTAATATCTTATTAATCAATGATACATTAATTATTATATATTTAGTATCGATGAATATATATTCCATATACTTAATTTTTAAACTTTCCTAGTAAGTCTATATAAGTAATATATTTTACATATATACAGTATACTATATACGTGCTGCTCAAATAGATCAATTGGTATATTAACTATTATTTTTTATAGTACATACAAAAATGGAATAAGTCGATTAAGTTTTTGGTCTGTAGCAGTTTATTGATATTCTGTATGACCCAAATTTACATTTTTTTTTACCCTACAAAAAAGTATGATACATTATGTTGCCTTTTATTTTTACTCCCAATGGAGTAGAATCATAGATCTAATTTGATTAGAAAAAAATATCCCAAGATAAAGAAGGAATCTGAAAGAACGAAAACATACCAACATGGAGTGCCTATCGTTGCCAAGGAAGGATACTTGGTTCATAATCACCATTTAACGAAATGGAGGATTTTTAGGGATAATTAAATATGATGCATAGTCTATTTTCTTATTTATCGGGAATGTACTGTTGGGATTAAAGATTGGTGAATGGGAAATGGAGGGAAGAAAGTGAAGGGAAAGTGAGCTCCCTTTTGGTTTGAAAAAAGCAAAGTGTCCTTCACTGGTGATGGGAAAAAAAGTGAATGTGCTTATATTGAAAAAACACTTCTCTTGGTGTTAAATGGGTTGAAAAGAAAGTAAGCCTCGCGTCGTCGTTATCGACGCTCGGCTTCGGTCAAAGATCGATTGATTAATTAATGAAAATTCAATCCGAAACAACCCAGGATCCGCGACGCGACCCGGTCCGATCCGTTTTCTTTCTCGGATTATTTTAAATTCGTTTTCCCGCAATATTTCATTGGCGTTTTGCTACCAACACTCCGATGAGTTAAATCGTTCTATCCTGGGAGGATAATATTCCAGCACCTCGGGGTACTTGAGGAAAATAATTTTTTTATGGACACACTGCGCATTCAGTGGGCTCGATTTATTCCGAAATTATTTTTTCAAAAAATATTTTTACATTCTGTTGTTGCTAACTTTATGTTTCTGTTTTTTCCTGTTTTAGAAAGTTTACTGTTTCATTATTTACAGTAATACATATTGGATAACAATCTTAAGGAAAATAATTTATTGTATTTTGTATTCAGTTTTTTGGAGATTAAAACCTGCGTGGTTTTCTACTACATCTGATTTTTTTTTAATTATGATTTGAAGATATAAAAACTTCATCGAAATATTAAGATTCAGAAACGATTTGAAGAACATAAAAAACTTCATCGATTATTGTGAAACAGTATATAAAAAACTTCGGTTTTTATTTTTTAAACGTACTGTTTATCGTTCATTAGAATATTGTTTACTATTCTGTTTTTTGTCATTAATTGAACTCTTCTGTTGTTGACAGTGAGAAATGGCAATTGATAATGGAAATTCTTCTGCGATTGTTACGGCAACGACGATAGCCTCGTCAAGCCGAACTGTTATTCCACCGGTCGAGAAACCGGAGAAATTTTCTGGAGCCAACTTTAAAGGATGACAACAAAGGATGTTTTTCTGGCTTACCATACTTGGTATGCAGAAGTTCACCAGTGAAGACCCTCTAGTGCCTGTCACCGACATGCCAGATAATGAGAAGTTTATGATTGTTGAGGCGTGGAAACATGCATACTTTCTTTGCAAAGGCTACATCCTAAGTGCTTTAGAGAATGACTTGTACAATGTCTACAGTGCTGTGAAAACTTCGAAAGAATTATAGGACGCACTTGAGAAGAAGTACAAGACTGAAGATGCATGCTTGAAGAAGTTTGTGGTCGTCAAATTTCTAGACTATAAAATAATAGACAACAAAACCATTGGAACCCAAGTTCAAGATCTTCAACTTATTTTTCATGACCTTATTGCTGAAGGTATGATCGCGAATGAAACATTTCAAGTGGCTGCAATGATTGAAAAATTATCTCCTTCGTGGAGAGATTTCAAAAACTATCTTAAGCACAAGCGTAAAAAAATAAAGTTGGAAGATCTTGTGATTCATCTCAAGATTGAGGAAGATAACAAAACACCCGAGAAGAAGTCTAGTGGAAATTCAACGATCATGGGAGCTAATATCGTTGAGGAGACTGCTCCAAAAAGTAAGAAGAGAAAGAGGTCTTCTGGACATACTAAGGAGCAGAACAAAAAGAAATTCAAGGGCAACTGCTACAATTGTGGAAAAGCTGGTCACAAAGCCTCTGATTGTCATCTCCCGAAAAAGGATAAGAAGAAGGAACATGCCAACATAGTGTAGAGGAATGATGGCATTGATGATCTGTGTGCAATGCTTTCGGAATGCAACCTAGTTGGAAATCCGAAGGAGTGGTGGATTGACTTTGAGTCACTTGACATGTTTGTGCTGTCAAAAAAGTATTTGCTACTTACTCTACTGCTGGTCCCAAGAAGAGCTTTCCATGGGAAATACTGCAACAACCAAGATTGAAGGTTATGGGAAGATATTCCTGAAGATGACTTCCGGCAAGGTGTTAACGCTCAACAACATTCTTCATGTTCCTACTATTAGGAAGAATTTAGTTTCTACTTCTTTACTTGTTAAGATTGGATTCAAATGTGTATTTGTTTCTGACAAAGTTGTTGTAAGCAAGAATAAAATGTATATTGGAAAGGGCTACCTCACAAAGGGCCTTTTCAAACTCAATATAATGGTTGTTGACAGTATGAATAAAATTTCAGCTTCTTCTTATTTATTGGAGTCAAATAATTTATGGCATGTTCGATTAGGATATGTCAATTATAAAACCTTGCGAAAGTTAATTAATTTAGAAGTATTGTCTAAATTCGAGTGTAATAAATCAAAATGTCAAATATGTGTAGAATCTAAGTTTGTAAAACATCCTTATATGTCTGTTGAAAGGAATTCAAATCCTTTAGACTTAATTCATACTGGCATTTGTGATATGAAGTCGACACCATCTCGAGGTGGGAAAAAGTATTTTATTGCTTTTATTGATAATTGCACTCAATATTGTTATGTTTATTTGCTTAATAGCAAGGATGAAGTAATTGAAATATTTAAACAATACAAGAATGAAGTGGAGAATCAATTAAATAAAAAAATCAAAATGATTAGAAGTGATAGGAGTGAAGAATATGAATCTCCGTTTGCAGAAATATGTTCGGAATATGGAATTATCCATCAAACTACTGCTCCCTACACACCTCAATCCAATGGAATTGCGGAAAGAAAAAATCGGACATTAAAGAAAATAATGAATTCTTTATTAATAAATTACGGATTACCGCAGAGTTTGTGGGGGGAAGCTACCCTTACAGCTAACCGAATACTCAACAAAGTACCCCATAGCAAAACACAATCAATTCCATATGAAAAATGGAAAGGAAGAAAACCCAACTTGAAATATTTCAAAGTGTGGGGGTGTTTAGTAAATGTACAAGTACCTTTACCCAAAAGGGTAAAAATCGGACCAAAAACCGTGGATTGCGTTTTCATTGGATATGCTACAAACAATAAAGCATGTCGGTTTTTGGTTCATAAACCTGATAATTCAGAAATTCATGTTAATACGGTAATTGAATCAGATAATACTGAATTTTTTGAAAGCATCTATCCGTATAAAACTGAATGCGAGTCGTTAAGTGAAAGGCCTAAACGACTGCGGGAAGAACCAAAGGAAAATATTCCAAGTGAGGAAGATCTAAGGCGTAGCAAACGTCAAAGAACATCTACTTCATTTGGACCAGATTTTGTGAAATTCTTGCTTGAAAATGAGCCTCAAACTTTTAAAGCAGCTATGTCATCTTCTGATTCAGCATTTTGGAAAGAGGTAGTCAATAGTGAGATTCGATCAATTTTAGATAACCATACATGGGAATTGGTTGACCTTCCTCCAGGAAATAAGCCTTTAGGTTCGAAATTGATCTTTAAACGGAAAATGAAAGCTGATGGCACTATTGACAAATATAAGGCAAGACTTGTTGTCAAAAGTTATAGACAAAAGGAAAGGCCTTGATTACTTTGACACTTACTCGCCAGTAACGAGGATAACATATATTAGGGTGTTAGTGGCACTGGCGGCCGTGTATGGTCTTAAAATCCATCAAATGGATGTTAAAACAGCTTTCTTAAATAGAGAATTAGGGGAAGAGATTTACATGGAACAACGTGAGGGTTTTGTGATTCCGGGTAAAGAAAAAAAAGTGTGCAAACTTGTTAAGTCGCTTTATGGACTTAAACAAGCATCCAAACAATGACATGCCAAATTTGACCAAACAATATTGGCAAGTGGGTTTAAAATCAACGAGTGTGACAAATTGTTTACATTAAAAACACTCCAGGACATGAAGTCATTGTTTGTTTATATGTTGATGATATGTTGATAATGAGAAAAAATATGGCAGTTATAAATGCTACTAAGCGCATGCTGGTTAGCAAATTCAACATGACAGACTTAGGAGTTGCCGATATGATCTTATGAATCAGAATTCACAAGACTCCACAAGGTCTAGCATTATCACAATCTCACTATATTGAAAAGGTACTTGACAAGTTCAAGTATTTGGATTTCAAAATTGCCAAGACTCCAACTGATGTGAGTTATGCACTTCGAAAGCATGAAGGTGAAAGTGACTCACAACTGGACTATGCAAGAGTATTGGGAAGTTTGATGTATATCATGAATTATACGCGACCAGATATAGCATGTGCTATTAGTAAACTGAGTCGATTTACAAGTAATCTCAATTAAATACATTGGAGTGCAATAAAACGAGTTTTGGAGTATCTGAAACATACCCCAAAATTACTCTTTGTATTATAATATCCCTCCGTGATCGAGGGATATAGTGATGCAAATTGGATCACTGGATCATCTGAAGTTAAATCCACGAGTGGATATGTATTCATAATTGGGTGTGGAGAAGTGTCTTGGAAGTTACCCAAACAAATGTGCATCGCCCGTTCTACAATGGAATCTGAATTCATAGCTTTAGATAAGGCCGGTGAAGAAGCTGAATGGCTCCAGAATTTCTTGAAAGATATTCCATTTTGGCCCTAACCTTTGGCACCAATATGTATACATTGTAATAGTCAAGCAGCAATAGGCAGGGGAAAGGAGCGTTATGTATAACGAAGAATCTCATCATATACGACTGAAATACAATACTATTAGACAACTACTCTCTAGTGGTGTTATCACGATTGACTACGTAAAGTCAAGAGATAACGTGTCGGATCCACTTACAAAAGGCCTATCTAGAGAGGCAGTTGAAAGATCATCAAAGAGAATGGGGTTAAGGCCTAGGACAAGTCATCATGGCGGTAACTCTATCTAGCAGACTGAAGATCCCAAGAGCTAGGTTCAAAAAGATCAAACAAAGTTATGAATGACGGTTCAACATTTTCATATAACTCAACCCATTCTTGTGATGAAGACAATGTTCAGAAATCAAGGTAAAGCATTAAGGCTTTTTGATAAGTCAATAAAGCTTAAAGCCTTTTAATGATTTGCGAAGTCTGGCAGGATATGACCAGATAGTGTGTCTATAGGATTACACGTTTAGAAATCACCTATGGGAGTGTGAAGTGTAAGCCTCTTCAAGGAGAATGAAAGTAAAGGCCCATTCTTTAAGTACTCATGAAGCTATGTGGTGTTCATGGCTGAAACGAACACAACCGTGAGAACCATAGATGGTTAAGGGTTGATTGTGTGACTTATGTTATATAGGTATATAACAAAGCTTGACGGTTCAAAGATATCAAATCTACCGATTGACCGAGTATATCCGATATAAGTTCACTACGAAAAGTTCAAAGAGAAACCTACTTATCGAGATGCAATTAATCCTTGCATGTAAAAGACACACTCATCCGTGCGTTCCTTTGTCTTATAGCCATTCCCCATTCATGTGGGGGATGTTGGGATTAAAGATTGGTGAATGGGAAATGGAGAGAAGAAAGTGGAGGTAAATTGAGCTCCCTTTTGATTTGGAAAGAGCAAAGTGTCCCTCATTGGTGGTGGAAAGAAAAGTGAATGTGCTTATATGGAGAAAGCACTTCTCTTGGTGTTAAATTGGTTGGAAAGAAAGTAAGCCTCGCGCCGTCGTCGTCGTCGCTCGCTCGGCTTCGGATTTGGATTTGGTCAAAGATCGATTGATTGATTAATCTTTTTGGACAAAATTTCTTTTAATTATTTAATTAATTAAGGAAAATTCAACCCGAAATAACTCAGGACCCGCGACGCGACCCGGTCTGGTCCGATCCGTTTTCTTTTCGGGATTATTTTAAATCTGTTTTCCCGCAATATTTCAAATAACCTGTTCCAACAGCCATGGCTGTTTCTGAAAGGTTGCAAACCTTTTCAGAAACAGTGCTAGAAAGTCTATAAATATGCTTTGAATCCTAGAATCTTTCCTTACGAAATTGGCTCCTCTTCTTCTTCCTCCTCTTCTTCTTCTTCTTCTTCTGGTGTGTTTTACAACCTTCGAGTAGTTCGCTGTTTCATCGGCGTTTTTGGTACCAAAACTCCAGTGAGTTAAATTGTTCTATCTTGGGAGGATAATATTCCAGCACCTCGGGTACTTGAGGGGAATAATTTCCTTAAGGACACACTGTGCATTGAGTGAGCTCGATTTATTCCGAAATTATTTTTTCAGAAATTATTTTGACATTCTGTTATTGCTAACTTTTTGTTTCTTTTTTTCCTGTTTCAGAAAGTTTATTGTTTCATTATTTACGGTAATACATATTGGATAAAAGGTACCACACTTGGAAGATATCTTCTTTATTTATGGTTATGTTGTAGATTATGTTATTTATTTAATAGTTGTAGATCATGAAATATTTTATGATTTCATATATAATTATGAAAATTTCCCGAAATAAAAGCCTGGGCCTACTATAGGACTGTAGCAGGAGATATTCAAAATTAATCTGATTTACAACTACTAATTGAAAATTAGCTACTATTTTAAAATTGGAAAAATGGTCGGATTTATCCCTGTACTATTGTAAATAATTTATATTTATCCTCCATTATACTTTCCGTCCAATTACCTCACCACCATTACCAAAGTAGGCAAAAACACTCTCAAACCTAACGGTTGTCCACTCTGGCACCTCAACCCCTCAAATAATTTGCCACGTAACAGTCCATGTCAGCATTTTTATAAATCAATCCCTAAATATAATGTTTTTAAAAACACATCTGGAAATCATTTTAAAACTCAAAGTGCATCTCTATCCATTTTCGGGCATAAACTTTAGTTGAATTTATTTTACTTTACCTGATCCAAATAATCTAGTCCAACTTATTTCTCCATTGGTATGGAAATGTTCTTCCTAATACTTTGGGTCTGAATGTTGGTTGAACTCCATAAAGATAGCTCCATCGTTTCCTTTTTTTTTTCCTCTCATTTTGTCCTTCCTTGTTATTAAATAATCTTATTTTATCTTTTATCCAACTTTTTTATATAATAATTTTACCTAGTATCTTACTTTTTCTTTATAATATTGCAAGTTTATTTTTCATATTGTTGGTGCATGACATAATGAAACGACCACAAACAATACAATCTGTCTAAACATTGTATACATCAAAACGATACAATACAATATAATACAATACAATACAATACAATACAATACATTATGAAACGATACATAACAATCATCCCAACAAGCACCACTGAAAACTCTCCCATCCTCTTCTTTCACCTTCTCCTTATTCACAGTCGGCAATAAATTTGCTCGCAATTGAATTTTTACTAAACTAATAAATACTAGGCATGTATTAATATTTATAATACACATTTATCATTCAAAAGCCTACGTCCAGTCCAAGATATTAAAGTTAAAACTATTGTTTTTTGTATGGAGGTCGGGCAGAAGTTTAGGAATGAAGTGAAATATGAGAATATGAGAATAACAGAGATCCAGAAATTGCGGAAAGGAGTATGGTCCATTTGGACGTATTGTCTCAAGGGTTAACAACTAACCTCTCATGGCCTGTACTCTTTTACGCAATTGGGTTCTGGCTTGCCCTTGTTTCATTTTAGAACAAAGCCAATTCATACTTAAATTTCTATTTTCAAACTCTTGCCCTTTGTTTTCGGCTGTGTGTAGGTCCTTCTTTTCTCCTTTTGTTCAAACATCACATATACCTAGTCTACATATTTTTTGCCATTTTTCATTTTTCTCTTGTCCGTGAGTTTACTTGTTATCTATCCCTTGATTGATCTTTTCTCGACACCAATGAATTTTTGACTCGTGTCCTATCTAAAATTTTCTCTTTCTGTGAGTTTTCTTATCATCACACCCATTTTCTTGGTTGTGGAGCTTATATGACTGATTGTTAAAAAGTGAGTCTAACTTTTATGGCAACAAAAAGAAAATTGGTATAACTATTGCCCATTAGATTGGTAGAAAAACAAAAACAAACTAAATGTATACTACTTATATGGAGAGAGTAAATCAAGATTCGTCCGATGTTGAGATAGCACTTTGCCTAAAGCTAAACCAATATAAAAAAGTGTTGGGGCCTATTATTATCAGATTAAAAGCTAGCTAGCTAGCTAGGTTACATTTACACTATGAGGAACAATGTTCAAGATCCTAAGGTTTTATCTTCGTTTTTAATTCTGTCTAAAATTAAATACGAAAGACAAATAGTTTAGTGAAACGAACATGTGCTGGCTAAGAGCCAATCATTTGATAAACAAATTAACCCAAACTTTAAACTTAAAAAACCATTGTTGGCAAAGTTATCAAATCATTTTCTCGGACAAAAAGGGAGGAGAATCATTACAAGCTAAGGATTCTGCCTTTCTTAAAAAAAGTCAAAGATTTGGTTGAACTTTTCAGATACCACGCTTAATTAGTGCGTGCTACTTGTTGTTGGTCTTAATTAGCAAATCTTTTCTTCCATACATTATTTTGCATTTTTCATCTTACTTCAACCGCTAGGTAGAGAGTTGATTACTTTGAAATCCATTATATTCAAATTACTATTTTTTACCTATATCCCAATATCCCATATGTACCAACAGATATAGATAGATAAATACGAATACGTGTTTGAGTCGTCAAATAGTAATAATTTTTTTTTCTTACAGAATTTCTTTTTTCATTGTTTTCCATCTGAAAGATAATACAATATTACTGCGTGTCTGCTTCATGTTACCACTAGGGATGTTTTAATCAATCTTGTCCATTTTAAGTCTAGTATTTCTATTACTATAATTTATGAGACATAATTTGACTCGTCGTAAAATTTAAAACATAAATTTTTTTTATTAAAACTTGTGATTTCTAAAATATTACTATATAATATTTATGTAGTTATATTAAATTTAGTTATAATCTTAAACATGTCATAATGTATATTTATACGGGTAAAAAAGTTTGTCTTCAAAAATAAAATTTAAAATTAAAAATTAAAATTTTTTCAAACTTAAAAAGTTATTACTCTTTTTTTAATGGACTAAAATAGTAATACTATTGCATAAACTGAAGGAAGTACGTAACATTCCAAACTAGGGAAGTGTTCAACCTTGAATGTAACTTACACGAGCAAACGATCACTTAATACTTATGACGTAAAAATGAATTCGTGGGGACACCACACGAGCAAACAATCACTTAAATAAATTCGTGGGGACACCATGCATCCTTTGAGAAGAAGTAGTTAGTAAAAAGCAAAAAGAAGTACTTACTCGTTGAGTTGAGAGAGTCAGACCTAGAATTTGAAAATGGCAGAGATATACGGGCGAACTAATTAATCAATGTTACTTAAAGGTTTCAAGTAAAAAATTAAATTTCACATATATACACATATATAACTAAAAAAAAATTCTGAAAATAACGAGCTCCGACGAACTCTCTGCTCAAAACATAGGTCCGCCTTTGCTCACAGAAGCAATAATAACGAGACTCAGAGGCATGGGACAATAATTCTTGGCAAACTCAGATGATGAGAACTGAGGAGGAGTAACTGAGGTTTCCGTTCTTTGAGGACTCAGTACTAATTGTGGTCTTTTTTTAGCCCTTTTCTCTGTTTTGAATGACTGAACAGAAGAATGCATGATTTTGTTGTGTGATGAACAATCCATCAAACAGTAGAAAAAGTGACACTTATTAGTTTTACCGCCCAATGACCAATCGAAACATAATGTATTGTCACGTCACCCACAACACCTTCTTTTTTCATTTATCAACAGCCTTTAATATGCTTTAAGATTCCAAAAAATAATTTTATTTTCGCTTAAATACTATTAGGTTTTGTAAATAAAAAAATTATATTCAATCTGTATAAAAAAATACTGCTTACTTTTACACTACTAAAAAACTATCAAAATCTGTCCAAACCATTCCGACCAAAATTAGTCGGAAAGAAAAACCAACCGAAATCGATCGGAAAGAGTGTAATTTGGTCGCAAAAGTGAAAGAACCAATTTTAATTAAACATACCGACCACCATCGGTCGGTAAATGTGATCTCATAATATCGAAATACTGTAGCATCTAACACAAATCACATTTCCGACCGCAATCGGTCGGAATATGGTCAACATTTGACCAAAAGCTGGTCAAACTTGGCTATTATGTACTAAAAAAATATTAAAATAAAATAAGCTCTCCATTTCTTACCGATTTCGGTCGGAATATTGAATTAATTTTTTCCCGCCTAGGTTCTCTTTTATTTTTTCATAACTAATATAATTTTTCAAAAAGAATTGATAAAGTTTTCGACCGATATCGGTCGGTATTAATGATCAAACGCAGTCAAACATTTATAGATTATTGTTATCTACAATCTACACATATTTAACATCCTAAATTGTAATATATATATATATATATATATATATCAACCAATCGTGGGATTTGACCAAGTATATGTTGTTCTTGCTACAACTTAAGTTTTAATATAGCACTACATCTTATAGCACTGTACATTTTGCTTTGAAATGTGTTCTAGCGTATTGCATGTCGATACTTAGACTCGATCACTCACACATTAAAACTCAATAATATCTTCTCAGTTAAAATCAAGAATTATGCATGTTATAGGTTAGTTTATCCTAGGTTAATCAGATATAATTGAATTTTCGATTGATCCACCAGTCAAGTATCCGAGCAAATTACTAATCAGGTGATCGATAATAATTAGATTATCACATAGAAAATCGATTGTATAATCTAATTATTCTCAATTGATCCACTGGTCAACTATAAAGGATGCCATATCGCCGAAAAACTAGATTATCACATAGAGCCGATACAATTCGGCGATGTCGCATCTATATATTTATATTTACTAATATAAATTATATTTTATAATCTAATTATTCTCAATTGATCCACTGGTCAACTATAAAGGATGCCACATCGCCGAAAAACTAGATTATCACATAGAGCTGATACTTAAGATTTGAAGGGCGAGTTGATGTCGGAATTTGGTATATTTTGTATGGTTGGACTCATGGTTTAATGAGCGTTCATATTTTATAACTTTTGTCGGGTTCCGAGACGTGGTCCCCACGGACAATTTTGAGTTAAATTTCGGATTTCGTTTGAAAATTAGTATTTTCATATGGAATAAATTCCTATGATTTGTATTGACTGAATCGAATTAATTGTGACTAGATTGAGTCTTTCGAAGACCAATTCGCGAGGCAAAGGCATAACTGAGTGAAGAATTACACAGTTTGAGGTAAGTAACATTTCTAAACTTGGTTCTCATGGTAAAATCCTTGAATTACGTGTTATATAAATTGTATGGAGGTGAGTCACACACTAGGTGATGGGCGTGTGGGCGTGCACCATATAAATTGTGACTTAAATAAATTCTGTGAAGTAGCATAATTGAAGAATCATGTCATTATCTACATATACTCCACGTGTTAGAGGGAATTGAGCTGAGACTCATGTTAAAGATCATGTTTAGGCTACGTGCTGACATTTTGGGACCCACAGGGTCATGTTGCTGTTGATTTTATTGTTTAAATTGTAATTTTTGTACTAAGTCACATTCATCAGTTGCATATCATATCTCAGTTTCTGTTGTTATTCATTGGGACACATATCATTATGTCGGGTTGATTTTCATGTCATTGAGAGCTCGAGAGATTGGAGATTTTGAGTGGTATTTATAGGATCGGGTTGCACGTCACAACATATTTTATTTATTTTTGCCTGGATCTGGCTATTATAGCGGTTGGGCTAAAGGAGCCCCTCCGGAGTCTGCACCCCCCACAGTGAGCGCGATTGATTTATATTGAGGGATGAAACTTTTCTGGGCATGGATCTTGCTCGAAGCATTTATATTGAGGGATGGATCTTCCATGGAGATGGATCTTGTGTGAATCATTTATATTTGGGGATGGATCTTCCCCTGGGCCGGATTAGCCTTATACAGTACTGAATGACTAACTGTCAGTTATATATATATATATATATATATATATATATATATATATGGGATGGATCTTCCCTGTGCTGGATTGGCCATATACAGTACCGAGTGATTGAGCATTCTGAGAGTGTGAGTACACGAAGTTTCCATTATGGTACATCACATACAACATATACTTTGGCATGTAGATATAGAGATGTTATATTCCTCACATCATGCAGATGTTATCTATTTTTCTGGTACTAAGTTTAACTGTTGAACTAAAAAACATGCCAACATTTCTGTACTGTTATTTTTGTAATAGACTTTACCTGTTGAGCTCGTCACTACTTTCAGTCCAGAGATTAGTCTTGTTACTTATTGAGTTGATTGTACTCATACTACACTCTGCACCTCGTGTGCAGATCCAGGTACTTCCGGATATGACGATTGCCAGATTTGAGGATTTATCTGTTGGAGACTATCAAGGTAGCTGTTTGGCGTCTGCAAACCTTGACTCTCTTTCCTTCCAGTTATTGTACTGTTATATATTTTCAGACAGTGTTATTATCCGTCAAACTTTGTTATTATTTGGATGCTCTTATACTCAGTGACACCGGGTTTTGGAAAGTATTTTATATCAGTAATTGTGAGATTTTTATGTTGAATTAAAATGTTAAGTTTTCAAACTTAAGAGGTTATTGTGATTTATTGAGGTTATCGGCTTGCCTAGTATTGAGATATGCATCATTACGACAGGTTAGAATTTTGGGTCGTGACAAGTTGACCCAACTTTCAACATACCTGAAGATTTCTATAAGGCTAAAAGATTGGTTTCTATGTTAGGACTCTCGTCTATGAGAATGAAGATGGTTGCATGTTGTATTATAAGGGTGATGCATATTTAGAAAGTTATAATTTTTTTGAAAAACCTCGTTTTAAGAGGGTTTCCAGTGGGAACAAGGTTGTTGTGAAGTCGATGCATTATTTACCTCTTATTCCTAGATTAAAGAGGTTGTACACATCGATGAGTTTCTCATATGAGATGGCATTATGAAAATAGAAGGCCGCCTGGTGTTATGTGTCATCCTTCAGATGGGGAAGCTTGGAAGCATTTTGATAGGACGTATCCGGATTATGCTAGTCAACCGAGAAATGTTCGGTTGGGTTTGTGTGATGATGGTTTCACGCCATTTTCTGTTTCTGCGACACCATATTCATGTTGGCTAGTCTTTATTATGCCGTATAATCTTTCGCCTGAAATGTGTATGACTAGTCCATATATTTTTTTAAATTGTGTTATTCCCGGTCCCCACAATCTAAAGAGTTTAATTGATGTATATTTGCAACTTCTGATTGATGAGCTAAAACAGTTGTGGCATGATGGAGTTGAGACATATGACATATCAACTAAGCAAAATTTCAACTTGCGTGCGAACTTATTGTGGACCATTAATGATTTTCCTGCGTATGGAATGTTGTCTGGGTGGATGACTGCTGGGAAGTTAGTATGTGCTTACTGCATGGAAATGGTAAAGCGTTCACTTTAAGACATGGCTAAAAGCAGTCATGGTTTGATTATCATCGTCAGTTCTTGCCAGTTGATTATGAGTTCAGAAGGATGAAGAATGCATTCAAAATGAATATAGTTGAACGTGATTTGCCACCTCCAATTTTGTCTGGTGAGAAAATTTGGGAGAGGGTTCAGAACTTCACTAAAGTTGCCGAGGCCCCACCTTCTAGATTTCCTGGATATGGTGTTACTCATAACTGGACAAAACAAAGCATATCTTGGGAGTTTCCATATTGGAAGGATAATCCTCTCCGACACAATCTTGATGTCATGGATATTGAGAAGAACTATTTTAACAATTTGTTCAACACGGTGATAGATGATAAGAATAAGACAAAAGATAACCCGAAGGCTAGATTGGACGTACAAGAATATTGCAGGCGACCTGAATTATATTTGCAGTCTGCGAACAATGGTAAGGTCTTCAAGCCCAAGGTCAGCTACACATTCACTTTGGAACAAATACGACAGATTTGTGAGTGGGTTGCAAACCTAAAGATACCCGAGGGCTATGCTTCGAACTTGGGAAAACGTGCCGATATAATTGAAGGAAAACTGACTCATATGAAAAGTTATGACTGTCATATCTTCATGAAAACCTTAATCCCTATTGCATTTTTGTGGTTTGCCTGAAAATATCTGGAAACCCATCACAGAGATAAGTTTATTCTTCAAAGACTTATGTTCTACCACATTAAGGGAAGAAAACATATTTTAAATGAATCAGAACATTCTTGTAATCAATAATAAGATGGAAAGAATTTTTTCATGTGGTTTCTTTGATATGATGGAACACCTTCCAATTCATCTTGTACACGAGGCGCGACTTGGAAGGCCGGTACAATGCAGGTGGATGTATTCATTCGAGAGGTAATGATCAAACCTTGATTTATTCTTGTAATTTTCTTTAAGGTTATCGTCTAATATGACAATGTACAGAACTATTGACAAGTGTAAACGATTTGTTAAACTGAGGAATATGATTGAAGGATCCATATGCGAAGCCTATCTTGCAAAGGAAACTACCCATGTTTGTTCATACTACTTCGACAGTCATGTGTCATATGATAGAAATATGCTTAATTGGCACAATGTTGTGATTGGTATTGGTCCATTATATCCACCAATGTCCCTATTCAATCAACCAGGCTGAGGTTTTAAAGATCGAACAAAAAGGGGCCTAAGTAGTATGGAGTACAAATCATCTTCAAATCATGTGTTGCTAAATTTTCCGGAATTTCAACCCTTTCTTAAGTAAGTGTTGACGTAAGATTAATTTACATGGACTACTATTTAATTTGGTTGATGCAACTAACAAAATTTTCAATGTGTAGCTCGGTGACTTCGTTAGTCAATTTGGCCATGATATTGTATATTCTACATTTGATGCATGGTTTAAAGATTGTATAAGTGCATCTTACATACTTTTTCGCATGTGAATATACATACTTGGTCACTTGTGAATATACTTGCACACATGTGATTTATTTAACACTACATATAGGTTAATAATCCAAACAACGATGTTAGTCAATTTTTGAAAGATATATCTTGGGGTCCTGCACCTATGGTTACAACTATGTTTAAGTATTTTGTGAATGGTTACAAATTTCACACCGAGGGGTGCTCTAAGTATAAAAAAAAGCAATAAGAGTGGGGTGTGTGTCAAAGGTGATGAAGGCAACCAGGATGGGGAAAATAATTATTATGGTGTGATCAAAGAGATTCTAGAATTATCGTATTCAGGTTGGCCAAATAAGAAGATCATACTTTTCCGATGCAAGTGGTTTGACCCAACACCTAGAAGAGGTACAAATGTACACTCGCAGTACAACATAAGTGAGGTTAATAAAAAGAGGGAGTATGATCGCTATGATCCTTTTATAATTGCAGAAAAAGTTAGGCAAGTGTATTATGCTCCATATCCACTGCGGGGGGGATAAGGCTGATTGGTTGGTTGTAATCAAAACTAAGCCTGTTGGTAGGGTGGAAGTTAGGCAAATGTATTATAGGATGGTTATTGGTTATAACTGGCAGGTGATGTAGTGTTATACCTCATATTCTCGTACGTGAAAGTACGCCGTAAGTCAATTTATGTAAGCTCGGAAATGAGATTCTCTTTGGAAGTATATAAAGTGATCTAATGATATTACATCCCATATTTCCTTTCAACATACAAAGGACTAGGTTGAGGACGAATGAACTTAAATGTGAGAAAGGAGACGTTGGACAAATAAAAATGAGCTGCTGGCTTACCTGAAGTGCCTGCTTCACCAACTTACTTTCCGTCCTACTTGCTTGAGCTACTCGATTCATATCTAAATTATTTAATGAGGATGAGACACATGTTTCAAAATGTAAAAAGTACCAACATGAATCACCTACTTGATTAAGTAGGTGACAAGTAGGTGCATCACCTACTTAGAGCTTGTGGATCAAATTAAAAGGGAATGGAAAAGGATAGAAATGGAAAAGTCTTGGGGTCAGCCCTACCCATCTTCCCAACCCCATTAGCGGGTCCATATAAACATAGATATATCTCAATTTCACTTAGAAAATAATCCATAATCCCTCTCTCACTCTATTGCAACGTGAAAGAGCTCCAAAATATCAGCTCAAGATCTCTCTCAAAGTTATCTTAGGGTTCAAGACAAATCCACAAGTTGGTAAGGTGATTTCTCTCTTGGAAGATCAAGACCACCTAGTTATCTCTCTACTTTATTATTTGGGGTAAAAAGCTTATTTGAGCTTGAAGTAAAGCTTAGTTGGATGAGAATTCTTGCTTCCAAGGTAAGGTTTAACTTCTCCTATATGTATTTAAGATCATCTATGTATATATAGTTGGTTTGATAAAGGAAACTTGTGAAGTAAGTTGAACTTCATATTGAAGTGTTGTAGTTGATGGACTATTTTGGAGTTGAATTCTTGATGTTTTATGGCTGGAAATCAGTAGAAATAACGTAAGAATACTATTGTTATTGTGGTTCATGTGTTTGGAAGAAATGAAGGCTTGGAAAGTACAAGTTAGAACTTGGTTGTTGGGTGAGATGGTGTGGACTGTTTTGGTGATGTATTGTAATGAATATGAGGTTAGATATTGATATATATGTTTGTTGGCATTCTGGATATGTTTGTCTTGTTTGTGGATTTGAGGAAAGTGAAAAGAATAAGGGGAGGTGTTATCCAAAAATTCTTGTATGGGCTAGTCGCTCATTTGTGTTGAGTTATAGCTTCCGTAAGCTTAACAATGGTCCCTTATTGTTTGTTGTATATTGAAGTACTAACGGGCTGAACCGGTGTCGTGTGGTTAGGTAAACAACAATGGTATGGTAAGGCTATCCCTTCTTTACTTTTGGCATGATCCATATGATACAAACGAAACGATCAAACGCACAACTTTCATAAATGGCTCTATTTATAGAATTACTAGGAGTGAATATGTTCTTGATTCCCATGTGTCCTATTATTATATCATCTGTTCACGGGTCTTAGAAAAATACGTAAGTTGATAAAGTTTATCCGAGAGATCTTATTGACTTACTTCATTTTGCATTGCATTCATTTATACATGTACATTAACCCATGACCAGATGGCATCATATACGCGTATATTATATGTATATGGGATATGGGGAAAGGTTACGACATTATATACACACCACCACCTGATCAGCTGGCATACATTGATGATTTCGCCCACAGAGGCTGAGATTATATGATGGAATTCCCTCAAAGGCTTGATGATGTTATGTACTCATACCTATGCATGGTATGACATTTACATTCATATGGATGACATTATAAATGTTTCACGATTCACAGAGTTATTCTGACTTACATGTTGAGTTCGTTACACCATGTTTCTTTCATGCCTTACATACTCGGTACTTTATTTATACTGACGTCCCTTTTGCCTAGGGACATTGCGTTCATGCCTGTAGGTCCCGATAGACAGGTTGACAATCCTTCTAGTAGGCTATCAGCTCAGCGGAAGGTGTTGGTGCACTCTATTTGCTCCGGAGTTGCCTATTTGGTCAGTATAATTTGGACATGTATTGATTGGTATGGCAGGGCCATGTCCCGACCTTTATGACGTTTATGTACTCTTAGAGGATTGTAGACAAATGTCATATATATGGATACTTGTATGGATTTATCGGCCTATGTTATAAGTATACAAATGATCATGTCGGTCTTATAGGCCTATATGTCACTTGTATAAGTTTCTATATCATGTTGGGTCGTCCTATGTCTAGTATTCCCTTATGTTTTATTCCAGTCATCTCATGATGGTCCTTCTAGCCCATTTACCTATGATGGTGTGATAAGAAAGATATGTTACGTTGGTACTCGGTTGAGTAAGGCACTGGGTTCCCGTCGCGGCCCTCTGATTTGAATCGTGACAAAAGTGGTATCAGAGCAGTTCTGTCCTAGAGAGTCCACAAGCCGTGTCTAGTGGAGTCTTGTTTATTGGTTTGTTGTGCACCACACTTATAAGCAGGAGGCTACATGGCATTTAGGACTGTTACTCTTTCTTCTTACACTAGATCGTGTGGTAGAGCTCAGTTGTAAGAATTCAAACTCCTAACTTATATTTTATTCGTAATACAACGATACCTTCATCTAGAAAGACAACTGGTAAGAGATTGACTGTGGCTATGGAAGAGTTGAGTCAGAGGAACTCGATTTTCCATTAAGCTTATGATGAGTAAATGTGAGGTCTTCAGTAGATCATGTGTGTACTAAGGCGTGTAAGCTTCCTGATAAGGAGCCTTAAGGCATGAATATCTATCCACCCATATGGTTTAAAGCAACGAGAGAATCAGAAGGCAGATACAAGTTTTAACAAGTAAAAGAAGCAAGGTGAAGAAGGGTACGAGGTACCCAATTAGTGAAGCTTATCAATATTTACAATTCAAACAGAGAAATATAAGCATTTTGAGTTACCTTCAATTGTAATAGAGGTATGTACAATTGGCACACCCATCTCAGTTATGCTCCATGGGAGCTAACAGATATAGCTTAGGAGAAGGACGGGATATCAGGATCTAGCTAGTGTTAGAATAACCCAAAATGGTGGATGGATTGTTAGTGTTAGCTGACATTTCCGAAGGATTTTATAATAGTCGGCATCGTGAGAATTTTAGAGATAGCGTTCTGGCAATAATAGAATGGAAAACAAAAGAATAGCCTTTAAAGTTCATTCAGTAAGACGCTTCCCTAAAGCAAGCACTAGGAGCAGAGTTAATCTTAAGGGACTAAGTGTGCCACTTACACTAGGTGTCACCCTCGTAAGTAAGAAATTTTGTTATCCTTGATATAGAAGGATTACCGCAAGGCGAGTAAGAGTCAGTAAATATGTGAAAAGATGCCAAAGATGAAAAGATAGGGAAAGATGGTGTGATATGGTATTAAGTAGGAGTTATATGGTTCAGGGAACCATGAAATAGTAAAGGAAGAATGTGATAAAAATGAGAAAGGGATGAGACTGCACCTATTCAAAACCCACATATAGGTTACGACTCCAGAACATTATGTCAGCCCGACGGCAGAGAGGGGCAGTAAAGGTTCCCGACCAGGATGTTATTGATAAATAAGTACGAATGAATACTTGATAGATAAGGAGCCAGTGCGAGAGGTAAGTTAAGACAAAAAACATATCCCAAGAGAGATTACGCGGAATATAGATATGAGAATGGACCAACGAGTAGTTAGTAGTTGATTCAGGAAGAGCCTAGTTATGGCTAGACAAGAGGATACAGACAAATCAACAGATCGTGCAAGATAAACATATTTAGTCTCGTAATTATGATATTGTAATCCTTGAGAAATATTCAGATAGGAGTTGGGGTAGTTAAAGATACCATATTGGTGTTACGAAAATAAAAGAGTGTCACTGGGAAGACAGTCAAAATATCAGTTCAGAAGCAACCCTACAAATACAAGGGTGTGGAGGTAAGTAACTAAGGATAATTATAGACGAGGAAGAACATCAAAATATTCTGTTGAGTATACAATGTAATAAGCTCGCATCTTTACAAGAGTCAGAGGGTCCTCCCTAAGTACTACAATGAAAGAGTAGCTGAAGAAATAAGAAAGAAGGCTTCAACCTAAGCATAGTAACTTGAAGAAGAAATGGTCATATAAAAACAGTCTCACTACAGCATTGTATGCACTCCATAAGAAAGTGGCATCTACCGTGGTTAATGAATGGGTAGTAAACAAAAATCCAAAAGTGACATTTGAGATCATATGAGTTACATGGAATTCTAGTATTTGTGGGCACTAAGATAAGCCAATTATTCATGCAGTAGGTAACAGAATGACCAGGAAAAGTAATTGCTTACATTTAAAGAAAGAAGAGAAGGAACGAAAGAAATTATTTTATCAATGACCCAGAGTTAGTTGCGTTATAAACGCATTTAAGATTTTGGAGTATTATCCTTGCAACACATGTTCTTACATTCATACAGTCGTAGAAGACTCCGATATAACTTAAAAGAAAGATTTGAGCCCGAGTCATAGATAAAGGATTGAATTGTTAGAAGAGTATATCATGGATATCTCATAGCGTCCATGAAAGGCTAAAGTAATAAATAATACTCTGAGCCACAGATCGGAAGATAGCTTAAGCCTACATAAAGACTGAAAGAGAAGAGAAAACTAAAAAGTTACATCATCTAAGTAAATTAGGAGTCTGATTATTGGACCTAGATAATTATATAAATCGTGATTGAAACCATTGCAGAATCACTCTTAATATCATAGGTACAAGAGAGATAGTACATCATCCATATTCTATAACGGCTATACGATAAAACCAGTTATAAGAGTACCAGTTTCATAGGAAGTCAGTATGAAGCTTCCATCGGATTGTGTATGCACTAGAGGTGCAAGTATTATGTAGAGCTTCAAGTTGTGGATGTGAACTATACCTATGTAGAAGGGAGGTTATGAAAGAGATGGAAGATACGATGCGAGATTTTAAGGTATGTAAGGTAAAAGTAGAGGTAAAAAAGGTACGAGATACTCACGTGTAGAAGGTTGTGAATAGTCCGTACTTCAGATAGAGGGCTAGAAGTACTAGAATTCAGTATCAAGAAATGATAGCGGTATCGTCAGTGACATATCTACCAGCCTATGGTTTCCAAGTATCGAGAGGTCTAGTTAAGAGAGTAAATAAGAGTTAGAGACAATGTGATGTCTCGCTTGAGGTTCCAGAATAACATAAGGTAATATATGGTGCAAGCAAGTTAGAGGAGGTTGTGAGTAGTATAAATAGATATGTGTAGGTCGCAAGATAAAGTATGGTAGAGAGACGAGGTTTTAGGAAGACAGGAGTAAGGATAAAAAAATGCGAGTGAGAATAGGTAAGTCCTCGCGATTAAGCCCATCAAAACAAGAAAGTTGATGGTTTCCGTAAGTTATAGAAAGCTCAGTATAACATGAGTGAACTTAGATGAGTCTAAGATTAGGAGCATTTAGAAGAGATGGAATATTGCCCTGGTAGTAGAATAAGGGTGTAATTGTGAAAGAAATAAGGATGAAATTTAGACATTTGATTGAGTAATGATCTAAAGAAAAGGGATCATGAATTGCACGGCACTAAAATAATCCCATAAGATGAATCACATTGGGATGCTATGAAATACAGTTATTGAAGTTGATCAGGCAAATCACTTCAAATGTTCCTTGACTCAGCATGAGCCCTGGTGATAATGTATTACATAAGAGGTTTCAAGTTATCAGTGGTAGATTGATGATCAACATTGAGGTAAATCAATAATGGATGGATAAAATCTACAAAGTATGAGATAAGATTAGGCCATCATTCTTAAGATGAACAGTAATGAGGAAGCATTCAAGGACTTACATTTATACATATAGGATAAGTAACAAGATTAACCTGGAGTTTGTTAGCAGACCTCAGTAACAATAAACTGAAGTAAGAGTTATGGTATAGTATGACCTACTTAGATGTAGTAAAGCCATAGACGCCCAGAGGGACAGCTTGTCATAATTATATATATATTCACAAAGTGACGCCTAGATATTGGCTAAAAGCTTGATGAAGATTTAGAGAAGAGTCGCATAGTCACACATACAAGGACAAAGTCGTACAGACTGCATGATAAAACGTAGGGGTGGGCATTCAGTATTTTGGTTCGGTATTTAAGAATTTTGGTTTGGTATTTCGGTATTCGATTTATCAATTATGTATACCAAATATCGTACCAAATTATTTAGGTACAGTTTAGTATTTTTTATTTTGGTTCGGTACGATTTCGGTTTAATAATCGCTAAATAAACTTATGATGCCTGACAACCCTCTGCCCCTCTCCGTGCACAATTCTTCACTGAATTCATAATTCACTGATTCAATGAATTCACAATTCACTCAATGAATTCACAAGTACATTGGTATTCAAAAACAAAGGAAACAGTCCACTGGTTGTGAGATCAACTTGAAACCTTCACTTCGCTCATCTGTATCAAATAGTAAAAAGAAACAAAAGCTCTCAATCAAATAGTGAAAAGAAACAAAAGCTAATGATAGAACAACTCACGAGTTTTTGTTATACACTTATACTAGATTTTTTCTATATTCGAAAAAAGGCCATCCACAAACAGAGGAAACACCTGAACGTTGGCATTCACAATTCAGCAAAGAATGTTACCACTATTTTGTAAAGAATGTTACCACAATTCAGCAAAGAATGTCATGAGCTTTTGCAGAGAAAGTCAAGTGCAAAACCATAAACACAACATTTAAGACAGATTTAAGGCAGTAGCATAAACAAAGAGGGCATCAGACTCTAACATCAGACTCTAACACAGTAGCAGCAAAATTAAACAAAGTGCAACAAAAAATCAGAGAGGGCATCCCTCAATTCAAGTTTATACTAATAGTCTCGAATCAACTTAGTCTTAATTCTTAAATACGGATTTCAGGAAGACACTCAAGACAACACCTAATATGCTTCCTTAAACTATATGTGCCATCCTTCTTTGGATGAATATTATAGACTCGACCACAATGCTTGCACTCTACTTTGCGAACTTCTCCCGTTATCTTCTTTCACCTCAAAATATTCCCAAATATGAGAGCGTACTTTAGGAGCACGGAGCATGATTTCACTTGAACCTAAAAACAGAAAGATAAATCATAAGTTAGAATATTATGTTTTGAATATAATAAAACAAAACTACAAAAGTATATCACCAAACAAATAGAGTATTAAACTTACCACTCAAGTTGCAAGTTGTAACTATACATCAAACAATGCTAGTAGTGCTTCCATTATTTTCCATATCTAAAGATAATTCAACCAAATATGTCATACAAATAAACAAATATGATATATTATTTTGAACTAAAATACACACAAATTATTAAAGCTTACCAAGATCGAGTTCCTCAAGATACTCCAAGTCTTCTTCAACACTAATAGGATTCTTCTCTTCTCTTCTCTAAGCCAATCTTGAACACAAACAAGAGCTTGCACACAATCAAGAGTCAGTGAACTCCTAAATGAATCAAGAATATGGCCACCGGTGCTAAATGCATATTCCGACGCCATACTAGAAATTGGAATGGCCAACACATCACGAGCCAACTCCAAAAGAATAGAAAATCTAGGAGCATGTGTTTTTCACCAATTTAAGATATCAAATTCTTCAACAAAAGGTTCTTGTTCTTCACTAATGTATTTATCCAACTCCGATTTATCACCCCCACTTCCATTGTCTTCCTTTTGTTTCTTCAAGTGAAGCTTCGTCCTTTTTAATGATGCAGTTATAACACTCCTACTAGATGTATTAGATGTGTTATTAGATGAAGTAGAACTAGATGGAGATTGAGGACAAGATCCAGTTGAATACTTTTTTATATACTCTTCAAATAAACAACTCATATAAGCACACACCTCATCATTTATTTTCTTCCCCTTTTCCTCCCCAAAAAGCTCTTCAAGTGCAAGGCTAACATATTCAAATTTGTTACGTGGATCCAAGACGGAAGCAATAAAAATTATTTTATTCATCTTTTCAGGCTCACCCCAATACTTCTTGAACTTTTCTTGCATCCGCTGAGCCATTTTTCTCAAATGCTCATCCTCACTAATTAAACACATTTTCAAATGACAATAAAGTTCAGACACATCCTCAAAATGGGAATTACAAGTGACATAACGCGAACCTGAAATTTTTTTGGTGAGCTCATGAAATCTTGTAAGAAACTTAATCACATTCCTCACATTCACCCAATCATCAGATTCTAGAGGACCTGCACTACTACCATCTTCACAAAGATGAGATCATTAAGCAGAAAATCCATCATCAAAAAAATAAAACTTGTCAAAGGCCTTTTCAAAGTTTTGTGCCGTATCCAACATCAAATATGTGGAATTTCACCTAGTAGGAACATCCAAACACAATGTTTTAGTACATTCTACCTTTACATGTGCACAACACTGTTTAAACTTTAAGGTCCTTGCAAACGAAGATCTCACATACCTCACAATATTTCTAACACGTGTGACAGAAGCATCAATTTGTTTCAAACCATCTTGCACAATTAGATTTAGTATATGAGCCATGCATCTCACATGAAAGTGTTTACCACTCATCCTATTAGTTTTCCACATATCTAACTTTTTAGATAATTCTTTGACTGTGACATCATTTGAAGAAGCATTGTCCACGGTAATAATGAACACCTTGTCTGATTTCCATTCAAGCAAATAATTAGAAATAGCTTTAGCCATCTCTTCACCCTTATGACTAGTGATAGGGCAAAAATTTAGTATTATTTTATGCAACTTCCAATCCCTATCAATGAAGTGGGCTGTCAAACACATATAATTTATTATTTGTAATGAAGTCCATGTGTCTGTTGTGAGGCAAATTTTTGGTTGTGCTTCTCTAAAAGACCTTAGATTTTGCTTCAATTCACCGTAAACTTCATAACAATCCCTTGTTATTGTTCTACGAGAAGGAAGACGAAATAGTGGTTGAGTTATTCTCATAAATTTCATAAAGCCTTCCTTTTCTACAAAGCTAAATGGCAGTTCATCAATAACTATCATCTCAATTAAGGCCCTCCTAACCACTTCTTGATCCAATTTCCAAAGTGATCCTCCATACTTTTGGAAATATTGAAAATTTATCTTTGTTTGACTATTATCTTTATCATTGTTAAGTGGGTATTCTTTGCATCTAGCCAAATAATTTTTCAATCCTGTTATTCAATTCCTAGATGTATTAGCAGCATAAGTTTGCTTACAATATCTACACCTTGCTTTACCGACCCCATTTACCTCAAATTTATCAAAATGTTGCCAAACTTTGGATCTAGGTTGCATGGATTTTATTTTCTTAGAATCTTGAGTATCAATTGTGTTGGTGTTTCTATCTTCAGTAATTGGTAAACTTTCAGTTGAACCGGCATCACTTACTCTACTTTCATCTACCATCTATACAAAATTATAACAAATATAAACACAAATTAAGACTTAATTTCACCTTTTACAACTCAAAATCTATATGATAAAACTAGCGTAGCTCACCTTTTACAACTCATGTTTACTGTTGTTGGTACTATATGATAAAAGCTATTGTATTGTTATTTGTCATGTAGTAGTTCCAACCATGAACAAAAGTTTTGGTTAGTATGAAAAAGAAAATCTCCACAAAAATATGTCTAATTTTTCAAAATAAGAAATGACCCTTACTCAATTTTCTAAAATTTTTGTCAAATTAGTTTGGAATTCCTATAATTAGACTTAGGCTACTAGGATGGCAAGTAGGATTTTCCTAGGCAAACTCCATACTCACATGAATTGCTTTTAGCTGAAATTGGACTCTTGTGCCAATAAATATGCTTCAAAATTAGCCACTGCCTAGTACAAATATAGCATGAATAAGAATCATCTTAATTTGGTAGTGTTAATACTAGAAGGGCATAACTTGTACAAACCAATAAGACAATGGCTACAGTGAGTATGATATGCATTTGCTAAAACCATCAATTAATGAAGAAATACATCCTAATGAATTACAGTAACCTATGAGTTCTGCAACCAAAACCAATTTTCAATCAAAGCTTTAAAATTACAAATTAAAACCACTTGTACAACTGTTTTTCATATTGACTTCTTCCACAAACTCCAGCAATCTTCTGATATTTAATTTATTTACAGAAAAATCAACTTCCAACTGTTAAAATATGCAATGTAAGCAACATCAAGCCAATGTACCCTAGTAAACATAAGGTTTCGGCTTATCTTAAACCCCACAAAGACCCAGCAAATCACTAGGCTTTACTGTAGAGAATGATAAAAGAAAAGCGCAGTCTTTACTCGAACCAGTTACATCTAATTCATCTAAAAACAGGTAACATTCATTTTTATTTGAAGAAACTAAATACCATTGAAGAAACTAAAGATACCTTTGAAGAAACTAGAAACATACCTTTGATTCTTTGAAGTCACAACAGCAAACCCTAAATCGCACCGGTGAATGCACTGCAAACCCTAAAACCTTCAAAGGTCTTCTCGCTGAAAGAACCCTAAATCATCGTTTCTGACTTTTTGTATTTCTCCCCTTCTATTTTCTAAATTCTAATTCCCTAATCAGATAAGTGAAAGACTAGTAGGGCCTTATTGGGTTAGGCTGGGGTGGGGCGCTGGGCAATGGGCATTAGTCATTAGATATACAACTTGGGTTGGTCACTATAGCTATAGGTCCAACTTAAAATTCGGTATTTCGGTATACCAAAATTTCAAGATCTTAATACCGAGGGACGTAACGTTATACCAAAATACTCAAAATGTAATACCGAATTAGACCTAAATACCAAAAAAATCGAAACCTAAATATTGAATTAATTCGGTCCAGTTTGGAATTTGGTTTTTCAGATTTTATGCCCACCCCTATTAGAAGGTAGCAATAGTTACGATATTGGAAGAATTCCGACCACAAGTCATGGTGTGAGAAAGAGGCCTAAAGGGGAGAATGCCCTGGCCTTTGGATTTATTCATAAAACAGTTGCCTAGATGTCAAGGAGAGTATTAAAATATTTGCAAGAGCTATAGGTTAGGAGAATGATAAGTGCATCAGTCAACATTCGAGGACGAATGTTCCAAAGGGGGGAATAATGTACACCCCATATTTTCTGTAACGACCCGGCCAGTCATTTCGGGAGTTATAGTCCCGTTTTTCCTATTTTTGTTTCCTTTATGATCTTAAGCTATATTATAATATACGTGGTTAGTTGGTTCGCGTTCGGAGTGGTTTCGTAGTGGAATGAGACACTTAGTCACTTATTTAGAACCTTAAGTTGGAAAAGTCAACTGGATGTTGACTTATGTGTAAACAATCTCAGAATTTTATTCTGACAGTTCTGTTAGCTCCGTAAAGTGATTTTGGACTTAGAAGCGCGTCCATAATAAAATTTGGAGGTTCGTGGTAGAATAAGGCTTGAATTGGCGAAATTGGACATTTGACGAATTTTGGTCGGCAGTGGAAAATTTTGATATCGGGGTCGGAATGGAATTCCGGAAGTTGGAGTAGGTTTGTAGTGTCATTTGTGACATGTGTGCAAAATTTTAGGTCATTCGGACGTGGCTTGGTTAGTTTCAGTATCGGTTGCCAAATTTAGAAATTTAAAAGTTCTTAGGCTTGAATCCGAGGGTAATTTGGTGTTTGGATGTTGTTTTGAGTGATGCGAAGGTTCGACTAAGTTGTATGTCGATATATGAATTGTTGGCATTTTTGTTGAGGCCCCTAGGGCCTTGGGGTGATTTCGGGTGGTTAACGGATTTGTCGAAGTTGGAAAATACAACTGAAGATGCTGTTTCTGCTATTTCCGCACCCGCGGAAGGAAGAGTCGCAGGTACGAGGCTGCTGGTGCGCATGGGAAGTCTGCAGGAGCGGGCAATGCTGGGCTAGGCAACATGCGCAGGTGCGAGTTGGAGGTCGCATCTGCAAGCCCACAACTGCAAAACCTGGGGCGCAGATGCGGAAAGGGGGACGCTGGGCAGGCTTCGCAGAAGCGGAGGAAACGCACAAGTGCGCCTTCATAGGCGCATGGTTTTGGGTAGCAGATACGTAACCTGGGCACCTAAGTAAGTTTTGCACCTGCGATGGATTTTTCCGCGGGTGCGGTGGCGCAGAAGCGTGAAATTTTCCACAGGTGAGAAAAACCTGGGCAGAAATCATAAATAGAACCATTCGCGAATTTGGTTCATTTCCACCATTTTCAAGTCAGCTTTTCGAGCTTTTGGATAGATGTTTGAAGGGCGATTCAAGGGCTATCAGTGAGGTAAGTTGCTTGATCCCTAATACTCGTATATATGGTGATTTTCCATTATTTAATCATGTAATTATTGAAAATGAGGGGTTAGGGCTTGGGATTTTTGGAGAAGTAATTTAAGGATTTGAAGGACCAAATGATGTTGGATTTTGATGAATTTGGTATTGTTAGACTCATGAGTGAATGGGCTTTCTAGTTTTGTAAATTTTATCAGATTTCGAGACATGGTTCGGGGGGGGGGGGGGGGGGGGGGGAGGGTTGAGCCAATTTGGGGTTTTGGTCTAAATTTGTAGCTTTCCTTGTGGAATTCATTCCATTAGCATGTATTGATGGTATTGTACTGATTGTGAATAGATTCGGAGAATTTGAAGGCCGAGTCGAGAGGCAAGAGCATCGCAGAGTAGGGATTTTATCAGTTTGAGGTAAGTAACGATTGTAAATCTAGTCCTGAGGGTATGAAACCCCGGATGTTTTTTTTATCATTCTACTATTCTTTAGGTGACGCACATGCTAGGTGACGAGCGTGTGGGCGTGCACTATTGGGGATTATGACTTGGTCCGTCCCGTAGCAACTGTAAAGTTGCATATTTTGTGGAAAATATATGATAATTATATGTTTTAGGAAGAGTTTCTGTAAATTGGGCCGAATGCCATGTTTGGGCCTTGTGCCAGTACTGTTTAGAGCCTTAGGGGCCTTTTCTTACTATCCTCTCATTGTGTTCGATTACAAATCTATACTCAGTCATGGTTATACTTGTTTACTGCATAACTCAGTTTTATGACTCTATTTTGATGCATATAAATGTTGTTTTGGGCTGAATGCCCTGTTTTTACTGAAATGCCCGAGTGGCTTGAGAGTTTTATGACTGAGTGAGGTCGAGAGCCTGATTTGTGAGGATATTTACGGGATCGGGATGCACGCCGCAACATGTTTGATATAGGCCGAGGGCCTGAGGGATTTATGTCATGATTTGGCTTGGTATAGCGTTTGGGCTGAAGGAGCCCCTCCGGAGTCTGTACACACCCCTAGTGAGCGCAGGTACAGGTACTGAGTGCCGAGTGCCGAATGCTGAGTGACTGTGAGGCATGAGTGATTGTGAGGTATGCTCGAGTGGCAAGAGTGATGGTGAAGTATGCCCGAGTGGCAAGAGTGATTGTGAGGTATGACCGAGTGGCACGAGTGACTGTGAGGTTTGACTGTGGGGCTGTATATGAGTGATGCTTTGCCCGAGGGGCTGTTTATGATTTCATCATTTTTGCTCACCTTTGCATTGAGCCTTTGTTTGAAAAACTGTTGAAAAATATCTTTAAATTAATTTTTTCTAGAACCGGGTTTAAACGAGATGATTTTATTCAAACACTGATTTTTAAAGCATGTTGTACTTTACTGAATTTTTGTGATATGAACTTGATATGCTTTATTGCTTGTCACTACTGCTCAGTCTTTATTTATTGTTGTTACTTACTGAGTTGGTGTACTCACGTTACTCCCTGCACCTTGTGTACAGATCCAGGTATAGCTGGGCACAGTAGCGGTTGTTGATTATTCTGGTTGCAGATTTTCTCGGGGATAACAAGGTAGCTGCTTGGCAATCGCAGCCCCTGCTCTTCTCCCTCTTATCTTCATTTAGTTGTATTTAGCTACTTTCTAAGCTGAGTTAGCCTTGATATTGTTAGACAGATTGTAATAGATGCTCATGACTAGTGACACCCCGATGTCGGGCTTTTCTTCTCCGCACTTTTATTTTGATTTGAACTCTTTTACGAAGGTTTTTATGCTAAATAGCCTTCAAATTATCCTTTTAATGAAAATATCAGTTAGTTTTGGAATGAATCGACTTGCCTAGTACCATGATAGGCGCCATCACGACAGGTTAAGTATTTGGGTTGTGACAGATTGGTATCAGAGCCTAGGCTACATAGGTCTCACGAGTCATGAGCGGGTTTAGTAGAGTCTTGCGGATCGATACGGAGACGTCTGTACTTATCTTCGAAAGGCTGCAGAACCTTTAGGAAGATTCCACATTCTTGAATTCTTGTCGTGTGAATCTGTTGATTCTAGTAACTAAACATCTGTTGTTTCATTCTCTCACAGATAGTGAGGACTTGTACTACCGGTCAGGAGGGCCAGCTACTAGTACCACCATCCAGGGCCACGAGAGGCTGAGGCCGCGGTAGAGTCTGTGGTAGGGGCAGAGGTGCAGCCCGTACCGTAGCTGGGGCAGTACCTATAGATCCACCAGTTGTCTTAGATTAGGACCAGATTCTAGTTTTTGATGCACCAGCTCAGGCACCACCTGTGCCTATTGTAATTCCAGGCCTTCAGGAGGCCCTAGTTCAGATTATGACAGCATGTACTGGCCTTGCTTAGGCGGTCTCTATCTCGACGGCCGCAGCCACTTCTCAGGCCGGGGGAGGCACAGGCACTCAGACTCCCATCGCTCGCACACC
>AWOL01S0037314.1:0-11465 GCA_000715115.1 Nicotiana otophora | reverse complement strand
GTATCAAGGAGCATCAGTATGATGACCCCCACTTGATCGTTCTTCAGGACAGGGTTCAGAGAGGTGATGCTAGGGATGTGACTATTGGTGATGATGGCGTGCTGAGGATGCAGGGCCGGATATGTGTGCTTAATGTAGATGGACTTCGAGATTTGATTCTTAAGGAGGCCCACAACTCGTGATATTCTATCCATCCGGGTACCGCAAAGATGTACCAAGATTTGAGACAGCACTATTGGTAGAGGCGGATGAAGAAGGATATAGTTGGGTTTGTAGCTCGGTGTCTCAACTGTCAGTAGGTTAAATATGAGCATCAGAGACCGGGTGGCTTGCTTCAGAGATTAGACATTCGGGAGTGGAAATGGGAGCGGATCACCATGGACTTTGTAGTTAGGCTCCCACGGACTTCGAGGAAGTTCGATGCTATTTGGGTTATTGTGGATCGGCTGACCAAGTCTGCGCACTTCATTCCAGTTGGTACTACTTACACTTCAGAGCGGTTGGCTGAGATTTATATCCGAGAGATTGTTCGCCTGCATAGTGTCCCAGTTTCCATCATTTCAGATAGGGGTACTCAGTTTACATCGTAGTTTTAGAGGGTAGTACAGTGAGAGTTGGGTACTCAGGTTGAGTTGAGCACAACTTTTCACCCTCAGACGGACGGGCAGTCCGAGCGCACTATTCAAATATTGGAGGACATGTTGTGCGCTTGTGTCATTAACTTTGGGCGTTTATGGGACCAGTTTCTGCCACTCGCGGAGTTTGCATATAACAACAGTTATCGGTCGAGTATTCAGATGGCTCCGTACGAGGCTTTATATGGGAGGAGGTTTAGATCTTCGGTTGGATGGTTTGAGTCGGGTGAGGCTAGGCTCTTGGGTACAGACTTGGTCCAGAATGCATTAGATAAGGTGAAATTAATTCAGGAGCGGCTTCGCACGGCACAGTCTAGGCAGAATAGTTATGCGAATCGGAAGGTCTGTGATGTATCTTTCATGGTTGGGGAGAAGGTTTTGCTGAAGGTATCACCCGTGAAGGGTGATATGAGGTTTGGGAAGAGGGGCAAGTTGAGCCTTTTGACGTGCTTCAGAGGATTGGGGAGGTGTCTTATAAGCTTGCCTTGCCACCCAGCTTGTCGGGTGTGCACCCAGTGTTTCATGTTTCCATGCTCCGGAAGTATATTGGAGATTCGTCCCATGTTTTGGATTTCAGCACGGTTCAATTGGAGGGTGATATGACTTATGATGTGGAGCCGGTGACTATTTTGGATCGGTAGGTTCGAAGGTTGAGGTCAAAGGATATAACTCCAGTGAAGGTGCATTGGAGAGGTCAGCCTGTGGAGGAGGCCACCTGGGAGACCGAGCGAGAGATGCGGAGCATATATCCACGCCTATTCGACACTCCAGGTATGTTTCTAAACCCGTTTGAGGACGAACGGTTGTTTAAGAGGGGGATGATGTAACGACCCGACCAGTCGTTTCAGTAGTTATAGCCCTGTTTCCCCCATTTCTATTTCCTTTATGCTCTTAAGCTATATTATGATATATCGGGTTAGTTGGTTTGGGTCCGGAGTGATTTCAGAGTGGAATGAGACACTTAGTCTCTTATTTAGAACCTTAAGTTGTAAAAGTCAACTGGATGTTGACTTATGTGTAAACAATCTCGGAATTTAATTCCGACGGTTCTGTTAGCTCTGTAAGGTAATTTTGGACTTAGGAGCGTGTCCGGAATGAAATTTGGAGGTTCGTGGTAGAATTAGGCTTGAATTGGCGAAATTGGAAATTTGGAGATTTTCGGTCGACAATGGAAAATTTTGATATCGGGGTCGGAATGGAATTCCAGAAGTTAGAGTAGGTTTGTAGTGTCATTTGTGACGTGTGTGCAAAATTTGAGGTCATTCGGACGTGGTTTGGTTGGTTTCGGCATCGGTTGCCGAATTTGGAAATTTAGAAGCTCTTAGGCTTGAATCCGAGGGTAATTTGGTGTTTGGATGTTGTTTTGAGTTATTCGAAGGATCAACTAAGTTTGTATGTTGATATATGACTTGTTGGTATTTTTGGTTGAGGTCCCGAGGGCCTCGGGGTGATTCCGGGTGGTTAACGGATTTGTCAAAGTTGGAAAATGCAGCTGAAACTCCTGCTTTTGCTATTTCCGCACCTGTGGAAGGAAGAGTCGTAGGTGCGAGGCCGCTGGTACGCATGGGATGTCCGCAGGAGCGGGCAATGCTGGGCTAGGCAGGATGCGCAGGTGCGAGTTGGAGGTCGCATCTGCAAGCCCACAACTACAAAACCTGGGGCGCAGATGCGGAAAGGGGGACGCTGGGCAGGCTTCGCAGAAGCGGAGGAAACGCGCAAGTGCGCCTTCACAGGCGCAAGGTTTTGGGCCGTAGATGCGGAACTTGGGCTCCAAAGTAAGTTTCGCACCTGCGATGGATTTTTCCGCAGGTGCGGTGGCGCAGAAGTGTGATATTTTCCGCAGGTGTGAATTCACGAATTTGGTTCATTTCCACCATTTTTAAGTCGGGTTTTTGAGCTTTTGGAGTGATTTTTGAAGGGTGATTCAAGGGCTATCAGTGAGGTAAGTTTCTTGAGCCCTAATACTCGTATATATGGTGATTGCATATTGCTTAATCATGTAATTAGTGAAAATGAGGGGTTAGGGCTTGGGATTTTCGAAAAGTGATTTAAGGATTTGAAGGACCAAACGATGTCGAATTTTGATGAATTTGGTATGGTTAGACTCGTGAGTGAATGCTCTTTCTAGTTTGTAAATTGTGTCAGATTTTGAGATGTGGGCCCGGGGTCGGGTTTGAGCCAATTTCGGGGTTTGGTCTAATTTTATAGCTTTCCTTGTGGAATTCATTCCATTAGCATGTATTGATGGTATTGTACTAATTGTGAATAGATTCAGAGCATTTGGAGGAAGAATCGAGAAGCAAAAGCATTGCAGAGTAGGGATTTGATAGGTTTGAGGTAAGTAACGATTGTAAATCTAGTCCTGGGGTATGAAATCCCGGATTTTTGTATCATTCTACTATTTTTGAGGTGACGCACATGCTAGATGACGGGCGTGTGGGCGTGCACTGTTGGGAATTGTGACTTGGTCCTTCCTGTAGCAACTGTAAAGTTGCATATTTTGTGGAAATTATATGATACTTATATGTTTTAGAAAGAGTTTCTGTAAATAGAGTTGAATGCCATGTTTGGGCCTTGTGCCAGTGCTGTTTGGACCCTTATGGGCCTTTTCTTACTATCCTCTCACTGTGTTCGATTGAAAATCTATACTCAGTCATGGTTATACTTGTTTACTGCATAACTCGATTTTATGACTCTATTTTGATGCATATAAATGTTGTTTTGGGCCGAATGCCCTGTTTTTACTGAAATACCTGAGTGGCTTGAGAGGTTTATGACTGAGTGAGGCCGAGGGCCTATTTTGTGAGGATATTTATGGGATCGAGCTGCACGCCGCAGCATGTTTGATATAGGCCGAGGGCCTGGTGATTTATCCCATGATTTGGCTTGATATAGCGCTTGGGCTGAAGTAACCCCTCCGGAGTCTGTACACACCCCCAGTGAACGCAGGTACCTACTGCGTGCGAGTACCGAGTGCCAAGTGCTGAGTGACTGTGAGGCATGAGTGATTGTGAGGTATGCTCGAGTAGCAAGAGTGATGGTGAGGTATGCTCGAGTGGCAAGAGTGATTTTGAGGTATGCCCGAGTGGCACGAGTGACTGTGAGGTTTGCCCGAGGGGCTGTATATGAGTGATGTTTTTCCCGAGGGGCTGTTTATAATTTCATCATTTTTGCTCACCTTTGTATTGAGCCTTTATTTGAAAATCTGTTGAAAAATATCTTTAAATGATTGTCTTTTGGAACCGGGTTTAAACGAGATGATTTTATTCAAACACTGATTTTTAAAGCATGTTGTACTTTACTGAATTTTTGTGATATGAACTTGATATGCTTTATTGCTTGTCACTACTGCTCAGTCTTTATTTATTGTTGTTACTTACTGAGTTGGCGTACTCACGTTACTCCCTGCACCTTGTGTGCAGATCCAGGTGTAGCTGGGAACGGTAGCGATTTTTGGTTATTATGGTTGAAGATTTTCTCCGGGATAGCAAGGTAGTTGCTTGGCGATCGCAGCCCCTACTCTTCTCTCTCTTATCTTCCTTTAGTTGTATTTAGCTACTTTCCAGGTTGAGTTAGCCTTGATATTATTAGACAGATTGTAGTAGATGTTCATGACTAGTGACAACCCGATGTCGGGATTTTGTTTTCCCCACTTTTGTTTTGATTTGAACTCCTTTACGAAGGTTTTAACGCTAAATAGCCTTGAAATTATCCTTGAAATAAAAATATCGGTTGGTTTTAGAATGAGTCGGCTTTCCTAGTACCACGATAGGCGTCATCACAACATGTTAGGTATTTGGTCGTGACATTTTCATTCGTGAAAGTACGCCGTAAGTCAATTGATGTAAGCTCGGAAATGAGATTCTCTTTGAAAGTATATAAAGTGATCTAATGATATTACATGCCGTATTTCCGTTAAATACACAAATAACTAGGTTGAGTACGAATGCACTTAAATGTGAAAAGGGGGATTTTGGACAAATAAAAACAAGTTGCTTGCTTACCCGACGTGCCAGCTTCACCAACTTACTTTCCGTCCTACTTGCTTGAGCTACTCGATTCATGTCTAAAATATTTAATGAGGATGAGACACATGTTTCAAAATGAAAAAAGGACCAACATGAATCACCTACTTGATTAAGTAGGTGACAAGTAGGTGCATCACCTGCTTAGAGCTTGTGGATCAAATTAAAAGGGAATGGAAAAGGATAGAGATGGGCAAGTCTTGAGGCAGCCTAAGACCCATCTTCCCAAGCCCATTAGCGGGTCCATATAAATATAGATATATCTCAATTTCACTTAGAAAACAATCCATAATCCCTCTCTCACTCTATTGCAATGTGAAGGAGCTCCAAAATATCAGCTCAAGATCTCTCTCAAAGTTATCTTAGGGTTCAAGACAAATCCACAAGTTGGTAAGGTGATTTCTCTCTTGGAAGATCAAGACCACCTAGTTATCTCTCTACTTTATTGTTTGGGGTAAAAAGCTTATTTGAGCTTGAAGTAAAGCTTAGTTAGATGAGAATTCTTGCTTCCAAGGTAAGGTTTAACTTCTCCTATATGTATTTAAGATCATCTATGTATATCTAGTTTATTTGATAAAGGAAACTTGTGAAGTACGTTGAACTTCATGTTGAAGTGTTGTAGTTGCTGGTCTATTTTGGAGTTGAATTCTTGATGTTTTATGGCTGAAAATCAGTAGAAATAACTTAAGAATACTATTGTTATTATGTTTGATGTGTTTGGAAGTAGAAAAGGCTTGGAATGTGCAAGTTAGAACTTGGTTGTTGGGTGAGATGCTGTGAACTGTTTTGGTGATGTATTGTAATGAATATGAGGCTAGATATTGACATATATGTTTTTTGACATGGTTTTGTTTGTGGATTTGAGGAAAGTGAAAATAATAAGGGGAGGTGTTGTCCAAAATTTCGTAGATGAGCTAGTCGCTCATTTGTGTTGAGTTCTAGCTTCCGTAAGCTTAAAAATGATCCCTTATTATTTGTTATAGAATGAAGTACTAACGGGTTGGACCGACGTCGTGTAGTTAGGTAAACGACAAAGGTATATTAAGGCTATCCCTTCTTTACTTTTGGCATGATCCATATGATACAAATGAAACGATCAAATGCTCTATTCATAGAAGTACTGGGAGTGCCTACGTTCTTGATTCCCCATGTGTCTTATTATTATATCATCTGTTCACGGGTCTTAGAAAAATACGTAAGTTGATAAAGTTTATCCAAGAGATCTTATTGACTTACTTCATTATGTATTGCATTTACTACATACGTGTATATTATATGTATATGGGATATGGGGAAAGGTTACGACGTTATATATGCACCACCACCTGATCAGCTGGTATACGTTGACGATTTCGCCCACCGAGGCCGAGATGATATGATGGGATGCCCTCATAGGATTTATGATGTTATGTACTCATACCTATGCATGGTATGATATTTACACGCATACGCATGATATTATAAATGTTTCACGATTCGTAGAAATATTTAGACCTACATGTTGAGTTCTTTACACCATGTTTCTTTCATGACTTACATACTAGGTACTTTATTTGTACTGACGTTCCTTTTTCCTGGGGACGTTGCGTTCATGCCTGTAGGTCCCGATAGACAGGTTGACAATCCTTCTAGTAGGCTATCATCTCAGCGAAAGATGTTGGTACACTCCATTTGCTCCGGAGTTGTCTATTTGGTCAGTATAATTTGGACATGTATTGATTGGTATGGCGGGGCCATGTCCCGACTTTTATGACGTTTATGTACTCTTAGAGGATTGTAGACAAATGCCATATATATGGATACTTGTATGGATTTATCGGCCTATGTTATAAGTATACAAATGATCATGTCGGTCTTATAGGCCTGTATGTTACCTGTATAAGTTTCTATATCATGTTGGGTCGTCCTATGTCTAGTATTCCCTTATGTTGTATTCCAGTTATCTCATGATGGCCCTTCTAGCTACCTATGATGGTGTGATAAGAAAGATATGTTACGTTGGTACAGAGTAAGGCACCTGGTGCCTGTCGCATCCCTCTGATTTGGGCCGCGACTATAGCTTAAAAGCACGCATATTCTGCCAGGTTTTTATCCAGAAAACCGACCGACTGCGGTTGGAATTTTCATATTAAAACCTAGAAATTTATCTTTTTCGATCGACCTCGGTCGGTATTTTCAACGTGAAATCTGCAAAAATTTGAAAATACCGACCGAAATCGGTCGAAAATAATATGTTTTTTAATTTATTTTTTAATTATTCCGACTGACTTCAGTCAGTCTGCTAAGATTTAAAAAGAAATGCAAAATTTTCAAATAATTATATTTCTGACCGAACTCGCTCGCTATTTTAAAAAATAAATAAAAATTAATTTAAATAATACCGACCGAGGTCGGTCGGTATATTTACTTTTCCAAAAGTTGTCAGTTAAAGTGGTCAACCAAAGGTTCAAATCTTGAATTAACCGACCGACTTCGGTTGGAAAATTGCGAGCGTCTACGATCGGTACACCTTAGCGACCACTGTTGTTACAACGAATTGAAATCAGTCGGAAATCGATCGATTTTCCTATGTTTCCGACAGATTTCAGTCGGTTTTTGTGGACGATTTTTAGCAGTTTTCTAATAGTGTAATTAACAATACAAATATCTTAGAACTTTAGATTAAACTGTTCAAATCTTCATATTAGTAAATGTATTTTTTACGATAAGATTCAAGGTAATATGTATTAACACATGACTAAAATGTTGTTGTTGGAATCACATGCATTGAATTACAAATGATGCTGCAGTCTTGCATATCACAAAACAACAGTGCACTTAGTTCAATAAAAAAAAGTTAACAATCGCATAGATTAATTACTATCTCATACAATTTACAAGAGCTTTTTATAATATAAATAACAGTTTCCGTTTCAAGTTATCTTAGTGTCCGATAATTCAGTAGTAATGAAAGCATAAAACTCTTTATATAGTTAATAATAAAAACTAAAGGAAACTTAAAAATAACCTTGAGAAAAATAAAAAGAAAACCAAATGAAAATAATGAGCTAGAAGATACCAATAACTCCCATTGCTTGGTTTGGTAGTAACCTTTCACCATAGATGTAATGCCGCCAAAAACTAAAAAAAAGAGCTAAAAAAGAATGAATGTGTAGCTGGAAGACAGAAGAGAAAGCTTTATGGGACGAAATTTTGAGAACCGAAAATATTAATCATCCACCATCAAGCATTAAAGTATTTATGAATATTTTGACTCTTCATTATCTCAAACATTAAGGGATTAATGAATATTTTGACTCTTCATTACAGACAAGGCGGGTTGCTCTGATGGTAAGCACCCTCCACTTCCAATCAAGAAGTTGTGAGTTCGAGTCACCCCAAGAGCAAGGTGGGGAGTTCTTGGAGGGAAGGATGCCGAGGGTCATTTTGGAAACAGCCTCTCTACCCCAGGGTAGGGGTAAGGTCTGCGTACACACTACCCTCCCCAGACCCCACTAGTGAGATTATACCGGGTGGTTGCTGTTGTTGTTGTTGACTCTCATTACCTCACTATTACAACTTCTTATTGTCCTCACAACTCTTCACCTACTTCCACTATATAATAATAATAATAGTAAATAAATACAACAACAACAATAACAATTAGTGTAACTTTACAAGTAAAGCCCGAAAAAGGTAGTGTATACACAACCTTACTCCTACCTTGCGAAGGTAGAGAGGTTGTTTCTCATTGCCCCTGGCACATGCAAAGCACAATCATAATAGTTTTAAGGAATACAATAGAGAAAAAACCCATAACTGATAAGCAATATAAACAATAAGATAATAAGATAATATAAGCAAAAGAAACAACACGTAATAATAGAATTCTAAGGGTAAGAAATACAAGAATAATACTTAAGCCATAACAGTAAACAAATAATTATGAAAAAGGGAAAAAACCAACTTTAGATATAAAAAGATGTAAATGACCTCCAAGGCAAATAGTTTAATTTATGTTTATAGATATTTATCATTTATTGAAACGTAAATTTATTTTTTTGGTACAAAACTAGTATAAGAGTAGTATTTAAAGGAAATGTCAAATGGTCTTTTAGCTTTTGATGGATAATGTCATGACCCAAGTCAACGTGACCGGTACCCGGCACACTATCCGACCCGAGTGAACCAACCCATATGTCAAGATCAAGTATAATTGCAGCAGCCAATTGAAAATCTTGAACATTTTCAAATCAAGTCACAACATACTTTTCATTTCCAAAATCATACATGAAACTTTTCAAAAAGATGGTTAATCAAATTAAATAATTATTTCTTTATGCATAACGTCCACAATCCTATTTTTATAATCCAACACAACTATCTATGAAGTCTATATACCAAAGAATAGAAACAACACTTGGAATAATTTCAAAATAAATAAATAATAAGAAATAACATTATAGCTACCACGAAATAAAGATGGTACTTCATAATACTTCGCAAATAGAGTCATCCTAGCCCTGTCCACTGTCCACTGTCACGACCCGAAATTTTTACCTTCGGACCGTGATGGCGCCTAATATCATGACCCAATTTCACCTATAGGTCGTGATGACGCCCAACACTATAACTAGGCAAGTCAACTAATAAGTCAATCGTACATTGGTTAAACTTTTATTCCAAGAAAATAATAAAATACCAACTTCTACCAATGTGTGTGCCAAGACCCAGTGTCACAAGTGCATGAGCATCTAGTAGATTATACAAAACTTCAAATACTGTCTGAAATGAAATAGACAGAATATAAATATAAGAAGAGACACTGGTAGCTGCAGAACGGCTCAGAAAGGCAGCTCACCACTATGCCTCGGGGTGACATGGGTATGTGATGATAGGTCCTCCACTAGTACCTGTCTCAGATCCTGCACAAAAAGTGCAGCAAGTGTAGTATGAGTACGTAAACAACGTGTACCCAGTAAGTATCAAGCCTAATCTCGAAGTGGTAGAGACGAGATGGCCGACTTTGACACTCACTATGGGTCAATAATAATTGAAATAAAACTATGATATTTAAATCAGCATGATTTACATAATTTACAATAATTTATTTACTCAGCGAAAATAATCAAATTCCTTTAAATGTAACAATTCTCAATATATTAATTAAATTCCTTCAATTCAAATAAATTCCAATTTATCAATTAAATCTCATTTACAGGAGTAACAATTAATTCCTAAACAAGCAAGAATAATAATTCATTAAATTCTAAGGATTTTTCAATTTATTAATTAGCTTCACAAGCTGAAATAAATTAGTAAAGTATCATGTAATTATTATTATTAAGCACGATTTCTGCCGAGGACGTACAGCCCGATCCAGAGTGTCGTGTACACTGCCGAGGAACGTGCGCTGTGATCCATAGATGCATCTATCCTGCCGAGGCGTTCGGCCCGCTCCACATGAAAGGAGGACAGTTTCTTATGTACCTCCGAAAGGAGAGTATATTCATCATAAGATGAATTTGGGAGGAGAACTATTTCTTTTAACAATTAATTGATTTAAACAGACAATCAAGCCTATGAGATTTCCATCCTTTAATAACTTTATCTAAAAATTTACAATATATTCATATAGATATCAATTAATTTAAATAAATCAAAGAATACAATTTACACAAGTAATGCATGCTTTGAGTCCTAAACTACCCGGACTTTAGCATTAATAGTAGCTACGCACGGACTCTCGTCACCTCGTGCGTACGTAGCCCCCCACAATTAGCAACAATTATTTAATTTTAATCACTTATGAGGTAATTTCCCCCTCACAAGATTAGACAAGAGACTTACCTCGTCTTGCTCCAATTTAATCCACTATAAGGTCTTTTCCACGATTATCCAACTCCGTCTGGCTCGAATCTAGCCAAAATAATTCGATAAAATCACTAAATATTATAGAAATCAATTCTATTAGAAAATACTACATTTTTAAGAAAAGATCCCGAAATTAATTAAAAATTCGCCCGCGGGGCCCACATCTCGAAATCCGGTGAAAGTTACGAAATCCGATAACCCATTCAATTACGAGTCCAACCATACCAGTTTCACTCAAATCCGACTTCGATTCGATACCGAAATCTCAAAATTTCATTTCTATGAGATTTCTAAACTTTTTCAAATTTCAAATCTCAAAACACTAATTAAATTGTGAAAACAATGATATATTTATGTTCATAGATCAAATCCAAGTTAGAATCACTTACCCCCAATGTCTTTTCCTTGAAAATCTATCAAAATTCGCCTCTGGTCAAGCTCCATTTTGTTAAAAATGGCTAATGGGACGAATGCCCTATTTTTTTTTATAATTTACAGCTCTGCCAATTTCGATCAAGGAGCTCGATCAGGGGAACTCGATCTCGGGAGCTCGATCAAGGAGCTCGATCTCGGGTCTCGAGCCTGGGACATGGTCATGGCCTCGATCAAGGCATCAAGGTTGGGCCTTCGATCATAGCCTCAATCATGGCATCGATCTTGAGCCTTCGACTGTGACCCTCGATCTTGGGTCTCGATCCTGGCCCTCGAGCCTTGCCTTCAATCATGGCCCTCGAGTTGGACCTTCGATCATGCCCTCGAGCCTTGCCTTCGATCGAGGCTTCGATGAAAAACCTCATCCCTGGCTTCGACTCAGGGCTCGATCGTGGACTCGATACCTGGGCTCGATCACAACCCAGAATGTCCAACAGAAGAGGAAAAATTGCAGCAACTTTTTAAGTCCAACTTTTGTTCCGTTAACCATCCGAAACTCACCCGAGGCCCTCGGGACCTC
>AWOL01S0037310.1:0-15105 GCA_000715115.1 Nicotiana otophora | reverse complement strand
TGAGGTTGGGGATTGTAGTATGGTTTTGTGTTGTATACTGGAGCATAATAGGAGGGTGTGGGGAATGGGTGCTTGGAGAGTAAAAGTTGCTTCCATTGTGTGGATTGGACTGGTAATAGGGAACAATTGTTGATACCTCTTCCTTTTTCTTCTTTACGCTGCCTATCAAACCGGATTGAATTGCTTTGCTAGCTGCTTGCAATGCGGACATAGATTGTATTTTGCCGGGATGGATGCCTTCCTCTAAAAAGTCTCCCGTTTTAACAAGTTCGGGGAACTTCTCCATCATGCCCATCATTTTTTAAAAGTAGATTCCTTCCTGAGCCCTGATAAAGTATTTAGTCAACTCATTGCCATCTAATATGGGTTGCGCTCTTGTAGCCTCTGACCTCCATCGACGTGCATATTCATGAAAGGATTCTGACGGCTTCTTCTACAAGTTTACCAGTGCGAACCTATTAGGAATAATTTTTGTGTTGAACCGGAAATGGTTCATAAAATCTTCTGCCATATCTTGCCATTCCCTTCAGTTTCTGGGATCCTGGCGGGTGTACCAAGTGAGTTCCTCTCCTGTCAAACTCCTTATGAATAGCCTCATCCTCAACTTTTCGTTCCTTCCTACTCCAACCAGCTTATCATAGTAGGCTCTTAAATGTGCATGGGGATCACCTGTCCCATCAAAGATGTCAATTTTCTTAGGCTTGTGCCCCACTGGCATGTCTATATCAGGGTGTATGCACAGGTCCTCGTAATCTAGGCTTTTGCTCCCTTGAGCGACCTGAAGGGTCTTCATTTGTTCTCCCAAAGCCCGAAATTGTTCGGATACCGACTTTTCCTCTTTATACCTTGCATCCCTTTCCATTTCAGCATACTGATCAACTTTATAAGGCAACTTGACCGTGACGGGCATTGTGAATGTGGGTTCTGTAGCGGTATGTGCCGCTGGTATGTGCAGGTTTTGATTGTTGGTAAAGATAACGCCGTCACGAGGAGGGGTATGAACTGTGTTGATAGCAATTAGTGGGTTTTACATTGTCTGAACATAGTTTGGTACATAAGGGGTGTGTATATGAGGGTTTGGTGGGTTTGCAGGGGTTACTTGGGGTATAATTTGGGTTGTAGGGACTGACGTCGGGGTATTTTTTTCTTGGTGAGTAGTTTAAGGAAAGTGATCGGGGATTGAATCTAGATCAGAAAAACAGGGTGGTTGTGGGAGCATCGTCACAGCTAGATACGCCAGCTCCCGAATGTGTTGTACTTCCTCCCTTAACGATTCCATCTTTTGTGCCATCCTAGCAACATGTTCGTCATTTCGAGTATCATTATTTTCTCCCAATTGCCCTAGGCTATCAGCTACTACCAAAGCGTGTCCGGTCGGGTCATATGTGGCAGACATCTTCCCTTTTGATCTCAAGTTGTACGGTGGCTCAACCAGTTTTTTGGGTCAACACAAACCAACCTCTGTTTCGGGGGATAATATTAAAGTAATGCAAGAAGAGAAAGGAAAAAGAAGAATATAAGTCAGTTTCACTATTTGCACAAATATGAGCACATAGAGCAGTTTTTCACATATTCAAGTAAGCACATTTCCTAATATGCGAGGGACCTCTCTTTGTCGGAGGTGGGCCTACATTGCAATTATTTGACAAACAATTAGATTTGGCACATTCAGATCCGAAGCAAAATTTGAGTTTTCATTAATAATATTTGGATTGTAATAGGCGGGAGCAAGGTTTACAACATTGTTTTTCAAACATTCATAAGATTACATGGGCTTACATATTTGGCCCTTAGGGAAATGAAAGGGTACAAGATAAAAGGTATGGCTAAGGAAAGGAAGGGAGAAATCAACCAGCCGTTAGTAGCATACCCGGAACCATCTCCTATATCTTCTTCCTTTTTTGGTTCCTCCTCTGGGTCTTCTTTAAATTCTTCCTCTTCATCATCATTGAACTCGGGCTCTTCTTCCGGATCTTCTTCTGGTTCGGTCTCAAATTTAATTTGTATACACTCGATCACCCGATCATCATCCTCTAGAGGTGGCAGCATACACTCAACCGATCCAGGGACCACTTGATGGTGCATGGAGGTAGTCACAAGGTAGTGCGGCAAAATCTCATGATAGATTTGTAAGGATGACATTGCATCTTCAAGCCGTGTTATTCCTTCTCTACTTGGTTGGGCCAGCTCTTCCTCTTCATTGATCCATACATAATATTCTAGAGAGTACCATGAATTCTGACCCATTGGCATCATAATTAAATCAGTCCACTCTTCCTGAAGTCTTCTTATCGTTGGTATCAGGGTCTTCGTATTATACTCGTCTTCATTATAGAGTCGTCCTCGTCCATAGATGTACATTCTGAATCAAACCAAATTGCTTGAGAACTCATAGGGGTGCATACGGCTGAATGCCTTTGAGTCATATCAGCTCGATGAAATACTTATGGGGAGTCCTTAGAATTTCCCTGTCGCTTAGCCACGAAAGTTTCCAGTTTATCCATTCTCCACTCAAGTTGGTTAGCATCTCTCTCCATTCTTCCTGTCCGTTCGGGGAGACCCAATGCCTCATTCTCTCATTATGACTCTGAATCATATTGCTAACACCCACACAGTAATCAATCGTGGCCTCTCATTGAAAGAAGTGTTATGTGGCCCATATTTGGAGTAACAAGTTGCAACCTTTGAAGAAATCGTACCCCCAGGAACATGCAGACAATGCTTGAGAATTTTGCCAATACCATAAGCACCACGGTGGCTTGTAGGTTGCCCTGAAATGTTGCCAAGACCACAAGCAGCAAGTTGATGTTGATCCGTCCTCTCCTTTGTGGGAAAATTAGCAACCCTAACAGTGCCAAGGAGAAGATTATAGGTCGGAGACTTTCCCAGGTTGCCTGATCACATTTAAACTCTCCCAAGTACCATTCGTAGCTTTCTCGATGTCCAAACATGTCTAACAATTGGTCTATTCTTACTCATCCATCTTTAATGTTCCTCAAACTTCAACTGCTTGCCAGACCCAAAGCATCGAGAAACCTATAGTCGGGCATGGTAACCGGTAGTATCGACTTTCTTCCAGTAAATGGAAGCTCAGTGAAGCTGGTAACTTCTTCCAATGTTGGCACCAATTCACAGTCATAGAAATTGAAAACCACTTTGGCCGGATCCTAGAATTCTATCAGCAAACGGGTAAGCACCATGACAGCCCGAATGTTTAGCAAGGAAGTCAATGCTCCTAGATGCGTCCTGATTTCATCCCCATGCTCTCGGCAAATATTCTTCTACCATTGCTTTAGTTTGTGCGGTGCCCCCATGACCATACTGATTTCGGGGATGTTCTAGCTGATTTCCATTTCTGAAGAGGGTAGAAGAAATATTTTGATAAGTTTTTTGCTCTGGATCTTTAGTGTCTCATCATGACTGGTTTGTCATTCCACAAAAGTCATGTTGTTAGGTGCATGACCTGTTGACATTAGGGTGGCTTTCCTAATTGTGTTTCGATGACAAGGATCGATTCGCCTAAGGTTTATGCAGTATGACCTGTGTTTGCTAGAGTAGAGTGTTTCCAAATTTTGAGTTGGACTTAATAATGTGAGAACTTATGTCAGTTAACCTGACAAAGACATTATCTGAAACAAAAGAATTTTGAAAGAAGGTTCGGAGGGGTGTGAAAGACAACCCTCGTGTGCCATTATGTGTAATAGTGTACGACCAAGACTCGATAGGAAAGAGTGTGATGACAGTATATATAAAGCGATAACAGATAGTGGGGTGTTAGTATTAACATTAAAACAAGCAGATAAGTACATAATGAACAAGTAAGGCAGGTAAGCACATATTTCCAAATTAAGCACAGTTAAAGTAGTATGTAACCATTCCTAAATTCTAAGTCTAGTCTAAGTCTGCTAAGGTCAGAACCTAAGTGTATTCCCCAGTAGAGTTGCCATGTTGTTGCACCATATTTTGCATGAGTCAAAATAAGATTCAACTAGTGATTTACCCGTTGATGATAAAAGAGAGTCGCCACCTAACATTTAAAGGTATACTAGGGTACCTATTTAATTATTATGATCGTCATCCTATTGGTCTGCTAACCAGTGAGATTTGGGTAAGGGTTCTTGTTCTTCTAAGGGTAAGGTGTTAGAAACCCCCTAGAATCTACCTAAGGTAATTCCATAGTATTTAGACTAGGTTCGGGGAATTAAATGTCTATATTCTACTCGGTTAGTACTTACAATGTATAGCTTACTCTATGTCATGTTTAAAACTTGTCATTTTTGAAAGGGAGATAGTATATGTACTTTGAAAAGAGAGTATAGGTTTCGCTTGTGAAAGTCCTTTTAAAAATGTATACATAATTGAAATAGCTTTGGAAATGTATTTATAAGGTCTAAACTTGTAAACATGGCTAGGTTTAAAAATACTTTAGCCTTGAAAATAAAATGGATATATCTGTAACTTTAGTAAAATAAGGCTATTTGAAGAAGTAGGCTTTAGATATACCTTAAGACCAATTTCAAATCTTGTATCCATGTTTTAGAAGAATATCATTTTAAGTATCCTTGACTGCGACTGTGTTTTGTTTTTTGTTTTGGAAAACATGTCTTGGAAATTATTTTCTCGATTCTGGTTTTTAAAGAAGGGAAGTCGCTTGCTTTTCAAATCTGCCTTGATCTACAAAGAGTTTCACGGAAAAAATGGTTAGTATAAGCGAAAGTAAAACTATATGGCATAAGAAATTGAATATGTTAAACTGTTTAACTAAGGTAAGAAATAACAATTCCTTTTAATTTTACCTATGGTTTTAGCTTGCCTAGGTTTCTAAGGTAATTCAAAGATAATAAATAAAGAGAGAGAATTAAGTAAACATTATCACTGTTATATACACACAAGGCAACAACGAACAGCAGCGGCAACTTTAGGTGACTCCAAGCTCGGGCTAAGAGTTTGGGCATGAGTTCTTTGGGAACTCGGCAAGCCCAACTTAGATTTATGCAATAAAAGAAAAAGAAAAGGAGAAGGTCATTTGATATACGGCCTGGTTCAACATTTTAACACAATAATACAAATCTAGATCCAAGATAAAACTGTAACAATTATCAATAGTTAGGGGTGCAAATTAATGTGTAGTCACACAGAGTAAAGTAATTTACAGTGAGACCTTTATTTCTATTGAAACATCAAACCTATAGAGATTAGCAAATGTCAGTAGATTAAGGACTTAAGGTAAAATTTTGTTCATGGCCAAGATACCCTTTGGATCCCTATCACTTCAAAGTTCACAAGGGTCTCAAGGACCCCAAGCAGTGCATATGTCAGGGATAATATCTCAACCAAAAACTAAACTCTACTCTAAAATACCCCTAACTACTCACACCTGCTCTTCCCTATAGGTTTAAGTGCTAATGAGGCACTCAATGTAAATTCCAATACAACAGTAATGACAACACATAAGGAGATCCACATTTCTTGCAAATAACTGTTCATAACACTAAAATATTATCAAACAGATCAAGGTTTGCATACAAGCATATAATATAATGTCATATACTTTTATCCAACTTGAGAGTACACAACATAATCAATTATAGGTGCTAGTAAGAAATGAGTGACACCAACATGCTAATACAAGGACCCATAATAGGTAAGTCATGTAGTTCATAGGAGATGTTCATGTGTATTACCCTCAGTAATATCATTCGCAGGTTATCATTAGTTGTAATCATGTTCTCAATAATAGATATGCTAAATGGATATTTATACGCAGACTAGCACTCTACTTCTCACTAAATGCAAGGTTAACAGTTCACTTCAGGGTTCCTAAAGACAAGGGGGTGGGCAAATGCCTGACCTCTAAAGAGATCTTTTACTCCATCTAGGTTGGTTTGAATATGTCATACACTCAAACAGGGTATGCAAACATAAAAAGGGCTCTCCTATGTCTATGGGTATATTATAGTAACTTAGCAGGTTTCAATGACATAGAAGTACAGTATCAAACATGGTATACAAACAGCAATTCCCTTCTGAAACAGGGATGTGTATAGAACTTCTAATAGATGGTATTAAGATATGTACATGTCACATTCTAACCAGACTACAACATTATAACATGATTGAGCACCAAAAAACATGGGATTAGACTATCATTATAGTGGTCCAGAATAATGAAAGTGTTACACTAGGTAAGTATGGTTCAATTTCCCTTACGAGAACATAGGCATGAGTATTAGAGCACAAACATTGGCAAAAGTATGTTTTAGGATAAGTATTAGTGCAAGACCCTTAGGAGATATGCAGACACACGCATGAGATATTCCTAAAGAGAGCAGGGCTACAACATGGTAGATTATCAAAGAGCATAGCATCATATCAACATGATAATCACAGGGGTTTGGCACAATAGATTGTTTTTCATTAAGTATACACAGCTCTAATAGCAGGATAGTGAGTCCACTTACATAGGTTTAGTAGATTAGTCCTAACATGATGAAGTTCTAGTTTAACATGACCAATTCAAGAGATGATACACAAATACAACAACTAAATTTCTTAATCAAATTCTGTTTCTTAACTAGATTCTAGATGATCAATTTAAACATGCTTGGTCTAGTTTAACAATAACAGTCAAAGTTCATGTAAGATTAGTTGAAGTAATTCATTAGAAGTTAGTTTAATTATATTCACATGCATACTTATACAGTGGAGCTCACATATATGATCAAACAGTCATGAAGGCTAGAGAAATTCATTACAATTTTCTTTCAAAAGCTAGACAAGATGGGTTGCTCTGATGGTAAGCACCCTCCACTTTCAACCAAGAGGTTGTGAGTTCGAGTCACCCCAAGAGCAAGGTGGGGAGTTCTTGGAGGGAAGGATGCCGAGAGTCTATTGGAAACAGCCTCTCTACCCCAGGGTAGGGGTAAGGTCTGCGTAAACACTACCCTCCCCAGACCCTACTCGTGGGATTATACTGGGTTATTGTTGTTGTTGCTGTTGTTGTTGTTTCTTTCAAAAGCTACAGAATTACAGAAAATGAATTAGAAGAAACAACTCAAGCATTATAGACTGTTATACTTAAATCTNATCAGAAAAGATTTGGTCATGGTAAAGGGGACAGTGGATATAAAGAAGCTAATTCCTTACTTAATAGATAAATGGAAGACTTGGGCATATGTTCGGATTTGAATTTGGATGTTTGAAGAAGGTTTTGTCTCTATTTGTCGAAAGTAAGTAATTTGAAAAATTAGAGAGTTCATAGGTTTGACAAGGTGGGTTGCTCTGATGGTAAGCACCCTCCACTTCCAACCAAGAGGTTGTGAGTTCGAGTCACCCCAAGAGCAAGGTGGGAAGTTCTTGGAGGGAAGGATGCCGAGGGTCTATTGGAAACAGCCTCTCTACCCCAGGGTAGGGGTAAGGTCTGCGTACACACTACCCTCCCCAGACCCCACTAGTGGGATTATACTGGGTTGTTGTTGTTGTTGTTATAGGTTTGATGGGGAGTTTACCTCGGTGTTATTAAACTCCTATTGTGGTTTTGAGATCTTGTATATGTCCATTTAGTTAATTGAAACATTTGTGCAAAGTTTCGGGGATCCAAAATATTTATGTGTTATTCGGACACGTTCGGCAAAGTTTGTAGGTTTGAAAGTTAAGAGAATGCTTTGATCTTTGATTCTTGGTTTTTGATGTTATTTGTGGTGTATCAGCCCTTGGATAAGTTTGGATGAGGTATTTGGACTTGTTGGTATGATCGGACGGGGTACGGGGGGGCTCAGTTGTAATTCGGGGTGGTTAAGGTTCATTTTGGTTGAGTTTGGATTAGCTGATGTACTGGTGTATTGCAGAGCATCGCGATCGCGGAACGAGACTCGCGATCATGGAGAAGGATTTGGCAGGCTATCATTTTTCCATCGTGTTTGCTGACAAGGTCACACGTTCGTGTTGTGTTGGGGGTAAGATGCTCCGCATTCGCAGGTGTTGGTCGAGTAGTGGATGTGGCAAGCGGGAGATTGTTCTTCGCGTTCACATTGAAGAGATTGGAGCTAAGGCAGTATGCATCGCGTTTGCGGGTTAGTGTCCACATTAGCGTATAAGGTGGTCACTGGTCATCTCGTTCGCGATGCGTTATTTCAGGCAACGACTTGGTTGTGTTTCGTGATCGCGGAGCAGTGTCTCACGATTGTGATGGGTAGTGCTGGACAGACCATATAAGATATTATTTCGGGATTTTGACTTATTCTCTCATATTTTAAACCCTAGAATTGGAGGGGAACCATTTTTCTTGGGGAGTTCCATACAAGACTTTAGGGTAAGTGATTTTTACTCATTTATGAAATTACTTCAGGAATTTATATGAATTATTAACACCCAAAACATGAAATTTTGAGATGACATTTGGTGTTCTTGTCATACTTTAAAGGGTATATTTTGAGGATTTGAGTAACGATTTATCTAATCACATATTTGGACTCGGCGGGTTATAGATCACCGAGATTTAGAATTGGTTTTGGATTTTGGCACGCGGGCTCGGGTTGACTTTTTGTTGACTTCTTGGGAATTCTTCAAAGATCGAAGCTTTATGGATTGAGATCGCTTCCTATAGCATTGTTTAATTTCCTTGGTTGATGATTGTCTTGGATTTGCGGGATTGGAGAGCTAGAGCCGGGGTTTTTAACGATTTGAGATTAAAGGCTAACCCGAATGAGGTAAGTATCTTTCCTAATTCTTTTAAGGGAATAACTATTAGGATATGGACTTATTTGTCTAACCGGAATATGTGTGAAGTGACGTATATGCGAGGTCACGAGCATATATACGGGTCTATATATGATTCTTGACCAGAGTAAGTCTTTAGGCTATACCATACCTTGTTTTTGGATCATATACTTCCCGCTATCATGCTTATTATGTTTGTACGATTACGTGAACCAATTGAAACATGCTACAGATCATGTGTAGGTGTTGATTCCTGTTTTGAACATAATATTTTCTATTGTATGGCGCATCCGCCTGATCTAAGTTGTAATTGTACACTACACACATGCATATACCTTAGCGTGCTACTTTATCAGTCCATGAGTATGTGATTTGATATTCATTGTTGTATACATGTATTCTTTTATATGTTTTCTATGTGATGGACCATATTTACAGCATGTGAGTTGTCTGTGCCGATTGTCACAAGCCAAAACCACTATCCACTCGTGATAGCGCCTAACCCACATAACAATAATAAATCAAGATAATGATTTACGAAATAATATGAGTCTAAAATCCAAATGTCAATAATAAAGACTGCACCAATACAGCAATCCCCCAGAATGGATAATATAGGGTCATGAGCTCTATAATAGGAGTACAAGTTTAATAAAATAGAAGTACTATCTGAATAACAATAATAGTAATAGCAATAGCAAGAGACGCCAAGATCTGCGTATGGGATGCAGCTCTACCTCATCTCTCAACAATTCAGTAGTGATTTGATACAGCTCTCAGCTAGGTCCCACACCTGGATCTACACAATTAAGTGCAGAGTGTAGTATAAGTACAACCGACCCCATGTACTCCATAAATATCATGACTAACCTTGAAGATGAAGTAGCAAGAATCACTGATGATACTCATGTGATAACATCTATACAAGCCATGAATACATACGTATACGCAGTAATAATACCAGAATTTATGCCTAGATGTAGGTAAAGCTCATGGTGCATATAGAGAAGATATGAATGAACATTAAATAGGATAACAGTTCAGCATATAGAGGAGATATGCGAAAAAAGGCAAACCAAATTACACAGATAGAGACATATAGAGAAGATATGCAATGTGTATCTTTTCATTAACATAAGAGACATATACAGAAGATATGCATAAAGAGGCATGTATACAAGTACGAAGCTAACATATAGAGGAGATATGTAGTAAAATCATATATACACCCAAGGAATTTGCATAAAGAGAAGATATACAAAAACCCAACACTGATCAGTTTTCTATGACCGCGTGTATGTCATCAAGGAGAAACATGAGAGGACGACCCTAGCGGGATGATCCTTATCCACACGTTGCACATACAACTCATGTGCCATAATAACTAGACGTACAACTCACTTTCCACAATCAACTCAACTTGCACGGATAACTCACGTGCTTTCAAACCAGTCCAGAGCACAGAAGTCATACAAGAATACATGTATATAGTAAATGAACATCAAATAAAGTACTCCTGGACTGATAAAATAACATGTTAAAGTGTATGCATGAGAAAAATATACATTTACAATTCAGATTAGGTGGATACGCCTCAAAATAGCAGTTATCATGTTTGAACATGAGATTCAACCTTCACATACTCTCTAACATGATTCATGAAGTCACGTAGTCATACAAAATGTAAAGCATGATAGTAAGAATCACAAATATTCAAAGCAAGGCATTATATAGCCTAAAACCTACCTCGAACATGAATAAAACTCGGTGCACGCACATGAGCTCAACCCCATGCATGTATGTCACCCTTAGCATGTAGCCAACATCAATAAATCATGTGCCTAGTGCCTCAACCAAGTTTAGGCAAGATACTTACCTCAAACAAGCCAAACCAATGCTCCAAAAACTCCTTCCCACGACAAACAACCTCCGAACAGCTCGAATCTAACCAAAAATAACTTAATAATTGTCACGCCTCGACCTCGAGAAGCGTGACCGGCGCTCAACCGAGATACCTCGGTTAAGCAAAACTACTAGATGCCTTCTACCTAACCTTGTGCATTAACAATATAAGAATATGTACAAGAGATAGACATGAGAAGAGTCAAGTGTTTCCCATTCTTTTCCCATTATTCAAAAGACATTCATTTACGACTTTCAAAATATTACAAGTTTATAGATATGATGGAAAACATGTTTGCCACATACCAACACTTCTAGTTCATTACCCAACATCAAGCACCAACCAAAACCTATCTACAGAGCCTCTAAGTACAACAGAAGAGAAGAATGGAAGTGCCAACGACAAGGCCCCGGCTATACCTCAAAGCTCAAAATACAATGTTAAATGACACAAGGCCCGGAATAGAGTAGGGCTCATCAAAACCTGCTGAATAGAGAGTGGTTGCTAACGAGGACCAAAGCTGCCCGCTGATAAACCACCTACATCCATTGAAGATGTAGCGCCCCCGGCAACAGGGATGTTAGTACATGTGGAATAGTACTAGTATGTGAAGCTAAATGTCCTCTTTAGAAATAGAATGCCAATATAAAAGAGGGACAACCATGGAAACAATAAGAAACGATTAATGATATCCAAATGCCAAGTTAAAACATAATTATTTTCAAAATACGAGGATAATATTGTGAAGATGATAATCAAAATATGAAGATAATATTGTTTTTGGTTGGGAGATCCTTAGCACCGATACACCACCGTGAATTTAGCATGGATTTCGATCACGTCCCGATCAGCTAGGCCGTCTCATCTGAAGACATCCAATCCACACAAAGCGGCCCCGCCGCCTCACCCCAATATGTGCAGGTGGAGGTGTAATCAAAGACACAGTCTCTACACAAAGCAGCTATGCCGCCTCACCCCAATATGTGCGGGTGGAGGTGTAATCACAAACACAATCTCTACATAAAGTGGCCCTGCCGCCTCACCCCAATGTGTGCGGGTGGAGGTGTAATCACAAACACAATCTCTACACAAAGCAGCCCTGCCGCCTTACCCCCAATGTATGCGGGTGGAGGTGTATTCACAGTCACAATCTCTACACAAAGAGGCCATGCCACCTCACCCCAATGTATGCGGGTGGAGGTGTATTCCGGGGTTAGGTTATGTTAACCTACCCTTCCTCGGTGACTAACGATACTCCAAAAAAATTGATTTTCATACAAGGGAAACAGAAATACAATTGCATTTACCTCATAACCTTTCACACCATTTATAGCCTCATTGGCACTTTCAACCACTTACAACATCATTATTTCATTGGCTCTCTTGGCCATACATATGATTCTTTATTCATGGCACAATGGTCGTATTTCATATTCTAGACTTTCATTGCTTTCCTTTCATGGATCATCATCATAAATATCAACAAATAGAATATTCCGGAAATCACAACTTTAGGTTCGTTAGTAATTAAGACTTTAAACACAGTGGATTTCTTTTCAAGAAATGGAATAAAATGATTGGAAATCGAAGCACAAGTTAAAATCATAAACGAGTAACACATCATTTATTCTTGAAATACTTTTTCCCAAAATGGCAATACACAATTTCAACTCATGAATATATAAGAGCTCAAAACACGTTGGAAATACTTACAAAGCATAGCAATAGTTGAAACAACCGCATTTGGGAACGACTTAAGTACATAAGCTTTTAGGAAAATCTATTTTCGAAGTCAATTTGGAACAGTTGAATAAAGGCTCATTTTTTAACCTTTCTCACATCATTTCATTTCATTGGCACTACTGGCCACAGGTATAACTTTCATTCTTGGCATGGTGGCCATACTTTATATCTCCAACTCACTTCTTTCACTTTCAAGCATCTTTATATATTATCAACAATATGAGCATTCGAAATCAAGGCCTTAAGTATACATATGAGCAATAGGCATTTTAGACGCATGGAGTATTATTTCCAAGTTAAGCATAATGGACTTTCATTTGAAACATGACTCAAAGCCATAACATTTTAATACACATATCATTCTTGAACACATTTTTGAAGGATAACATAATGTGATAGTAACATTCGGAATACATTTTGAATACATAATTCTTCACACTTTGCTTACTCGAGACAATCAAATTTATTGGGAATAACTCGGAACATGGAAATAAGGAACTTGAGCCAACCATACTTGAAACTTACGGGAACATCATGGAATTCAATTCTAAGAGAGTAGTTTAGCCAACATACCTTTCTTGAGCTTTCTTTAAGTTACTACAATGTTCGGCAAATCCTAGCAATCCCAATCTATTTTGAGACATAACAGAATCGAACACAAATTAGAAAGATATTCATGGTTTCAGTTCATTTGGGCATTTTATCAAACACTAGGTGTGCAAATTTGATCACAAGGTTCTTCTACAAGATTTCCTTTACTCCATAACCCATTCAATACCAAGAGTTTACTCATATTAGCTCAATTACCTTCCCACCATGCTTATATTTACATGCATGCATAAATAACAACTCTCATACCCAAGAATCACACTCCTAATCTCCCATCTTCTGCCCAAACTCAAAATTGAAGACTAGGGTTAGAACCTTACCTATAGATGAAGACCTTGTGAATTCTCCAAGTCTTGAGCAAGGATTGATGAACAATTAGCCTAGGGTTTCTTCCTCTCTCTAGAACACTCTCACTTTTCTCTAAAAATATCAGATTTTTGCCTTCAAAATGACCCCCTAAGGCCTTATATCAAAATAGGGTCAGATAAGAAAATTTACAAAAATGACGCCCGAAGTCAATTATGTGGTGCAATTATATGGTAGCAGAATCGTTATGTGGGCCGCAGAATCGTTATGTAGGCAGCAGAATCGATTATGTGGCCAGCAAAATGGATATGTGGGCAACAGAATTTTTATGCGGACAACAGAACGATTTTGCGGCCAGTAGAGTTGTTTTTTAAAATTTGCCCGTTTTCTGTTCCACTCTACGATGCTTATGCAGTCCGCGGAATAGTTCTGCGGTCGCAAAATTGACCGAAGAATCGCCTTCTTCTGCCAAACATCCCACCAACACCTCAGTGCATTCTTTAACCCAAAAAGTTCGTACCGTGGCTCGTTTTCTACAATCCTCAAACCCATTAGCCTACCTCGGCACCACGAAACCTTAAATTCCTTGGCAAACTTTTACGGGGCCTTACAATAACATTAAATGGAATTCATAGGAAATAACCTCAACAATAAAGCTTCGATCTTTATACAACTACACAAAGTCAACCAAAAGGTCAACCCGAGCCCACATCCCAGAACCCAACCAAACTCAAAAAGTCCGGTTATCCATTCTAATACGAGTCCAAATATTTAAGTCCCACACAAATCCGACTTCAAATCATGGTTCAACATCAAAATAATCACTCTCCAAAATCTAGTACAAAAACTCCAATCTTCTCCCTTAGATTTCATCAACCAAAAGCCACAATCAATGATAGAATCACGAATAATAATCAAACCAACTTAAGAACACTTACCCAATACAAGCGGGTGAAAATTACCTTAAAAATCGCCCCAATCCTCTTTTAACAGAACACTACCCAGCGATTCCGTTTTTGTGGACACATATATCTCTTATGCGACTCCGCTTCTGCAAAACTATGCTCGCATCTGAGAGCTCACTAACATCCCCAACCCTCAGCTTCTATGAAGTAATTCCTCGGTTCTATAGAGCCGCACCTGCAGAACAGCCTTGTAGGTGCGCGACTGCTTCTATGTCAAAAACCCCCACCTGCAGACTCCCTGTCCCAGACCCAAATTCCGCTTCTGCATTCACCTGTCCAGATCTGCAGACTCGCACCTACGCTCCAACCTCACAGGTGCGAAAACACTAGAACTTGACTGCCAACCAAACTCAAAGTGGTCCGAAACTTATTGCAAATACACTTGAGCCCCCCGGGACCCCATACAATCATACCAGCAAGTCCTAATACTTCCCCCAAACCTATTCAAAAGCTCAAAACACCAGAATTAACATCAAACCCATGAATCATAGATCAATATCAATCTCTTAAGTTCATAAACTTCCAACTTCAAACCAAGCGCTCGATTCAAGCTTAACCAACCCTAAATGAGCCCAAACTTTGCACCCAAGTTCCAAATGACAAAACATATGAACTTATGAACTTTCCAAATCTTTAAATTCCCAACTTTCAACAATTAGAGCCAAATCCACGTAGGAACCTCCAAATCCAAATCCAGACATGCGCCTAAGTCCAAAATCACCATGCAAACTTATTGAGGCCATCAATATATGAATCATAGGTCATTTGTATAAAAGTCAAACCTTGGTCAACTCTTACAATTTAAGCTTTGAAAATGAGGCTAAGTTTCACAATTCACTCCATAACCTTCCCGAAACCAAT
>AWOL01S0037294.1:0-19502 GCA_000715115.1 Nicotiana otophora | reverse complement strand
TCGCTTGACAAGTATACGTATTAATTAGTTGAGCTTGCTTTTATGAGTGATCTCTCGCCTTTAGTGAGGCTTACTTACTAATAAAGCGGCAGCCGTTACGAAAGCTCCCGAAGAGAAAGAGATCTTTGTTGCTTGACTGCGTGAACCAGGTCCAGGTCTTGCTTTTGGCATTCCCGATGTTGACGTCCCATCAATAGAGAGGAAGGCTTCAGGGTTTGTTTCTCTTGGTGTCAACATAGGAATGGGAGCAGTTTGAATTGATGAATTTTTCCCTTGTTGAATCAGCCAAGTAAGTAGCCTTTCTTTTATGCGGGATTGCTTGTTGATGCAAGGATAAGGGCTGGCTTGATGCCAAGAAGAAGCTGGTGCTCTGGAGCCAGCGGGTTCTGAATGACCTCCCTCTCACTTCGTTCGAGCTGAATTACATCCACCCTCTCATAGTTAAAAAGTGGTTAACTATCTCGNATTATCTTCTGCACTTTTCCTTTGTTAGACTCTGATGTATAGAGATACTAGATTTTCTTTCTGTAGTTTGTGATTCACGATGTTCCGGGTTTTGGGATTGCTGTGTATTTTTGAATAGTTAGTTGCTAAATTTATGTTTTTATTTCATTATTCCGCAAATGTTAGGCTTACCTAGTTGCCGTCACGACGTCATACAGAGGGGAAATTTGGGTCGTGACATATAGTGTCTTAAATAACTATAATTATAGGGTTTTAAATGTGAAAATATTCTATAGTTATATGGAATAGTTTTTTTCTTTTTTTCGAGAGGCGAAGTAGTATTTAAATAATTAGAAAATGATAACAAAAGTTCCTAATTGCATATGATCATTAACCGAATTAAGTGGTAATGAGAGCAGTAAGAGCAGATAGTGGAACATAACTAGTAAAGAAAGGGCATCCTCAGACCAATAGAGCCTAGCCAGAGAGAGGACATTCCCCATGTTGCGGTTTGAAAAGGTCTCCCGAAGCAGGTCACCGGGAGCTACCCTATAGGAGTGACAACCGTAGTGGAGATCGATGAAGATCTGTATTCTTAAAAGAAAGGGCAATCAACGAAACACAGGAAGGATCAAAGAGAAGCCTCAACAGACGCTAATAAAGCCAAAGAGCAAGAAGGAGGTGATGATGTGATTCCTTATGTACCTGTGTCTGTGTCGCTTGACAAGTATACGTATTAATTAGTTGAGCTTGCTTTTATGAGTGATCTCTCGCCTTTAATGAGGCTTACTTACTAATAAAGCGGCAGCCGTTACGAAAGCTCCCGAAGAGAAAGAGATCTTTGTTGCTTGACTGCGTGAACCAGGTCCAGGTCTTGCTTTTGGCATTCCCGATGTTGACGTCCCATCAATAGAGAGGAAGGCTTCAGGGTTTGTTTCTCTTGGTGTCAACATAGGAATGGGAGCAGTTTGAATTGATGAATTTTTCCCTTGTTGAATCAGCCAAGTAAGTAGCCTTTCTTTTATGCGGGATTGCCTGTTGATGCAAGGATAAGGGCTGGCTTGATGCCAAGAAGAAGCTGGTGCTCTGGAGCCAGCGGGTTCTGAATGACCTCCCTCTCACTTCGTTCGAGCTGAATTACATCCACCCTCTCATAGTTAAAAAGTGGTTAACTATCTCGGGTGCAAGGGTGAAGATACTAGAGTGGTTTGGCACTCCTGGTTAGCTTTCTTTCGTTGCGATATATGGCATGAGTTCTCTGTTCTCTTCCTGGAGAAGTTCGTGCCGCAATCTCGCATGGAGGAGTTGCGTAGACAGTTTGAGCAGCTATGTCAGGATGACATGTTTGTGACCCAGTACGAGATGAGGTTTTCAGAGTTGGCTCGTCACACAGTTTGGTTGATTCCCACTGATAGGAAGAGGATTAGGAGGTTCATTGATGGTCTCACATATGAGTTGCGGTTGCTTATGACTCGGGAGAGGGTATTTGGTGCTACTTTCAATGAGGTGGTTGATAATGCTCTATAGATAGAGATAGTCCGTAGTCATGAGCATGAAGAGAGAGAGGCCTAGAGGCCTTGAGGTTTGGGTGGGTATTTTGGTTCTCGGGGCCCGATCCAGTCCCCACCACCATTATCGGATCAGGGTTGCTACGAGTGTGGGGTGTTTGGTCACATCAGGAGGTAGTGTCCCCTTCTCTTGGGAGGCTCATTTTTGTAGAGGGGCTAGACTACGACTTCAGCACCAATTACATCACCACCCGCCCATCCAGCTCGGGGTAGGGCTCAGGTAGATAGGGGTCGCCTTAGAGGAGAGGCCGATCAGGTGGTGGCCAGGTCTGATTCTATGCTCTTCCTGCCAGAGCAAATATTGTTGCTTCAGACACAGTGATCACATGTATTGTGTCAGTATGCCACAGAGATGCTTCTGTATTATTTGACCCTGGTTCCACTTATTCATATGTATCATCATATTTTAGTCTCTATCTGGATATGCCTCGTAAGTCCTTAGTCTCATCTGTTCATGTATCCACGCATGTGGGTGATACTATTTTTGTAGATCGTGTATATCAGTCATGTGTAGTGACTATTGGGGGATTGGAGACTAGAGTTTATCTCTTATTGCTTAGTATGATTGATTTCGACGTGATCTTGGGTATAGATTGGCTGTCTCCATGTCATGCTATGCTGGATTTTCATGCTAAGACCGTGACGTTGGCGATGCCGGGTTTTCCAAGGATCGAGTGGAGAGGTTCTCTAGATTATGTACCCAGCATAGTGATTTCTTATTTGAAGTCCCATCGGATAGTTGGGAAGGGATGTCTGTCATATTTGGCCTTTGTGAGGGATGTTGGTGCTGATATTCGTACTATTGATTCTGTTCCGGTGGTGCGAGATTTTCTGGAAGTGTTTCTTGCAGATCTGCCGGGTATGCCGCCCGATAAGGATATTGACTTTGGTATCGACTTGGTGCCGGGCACTAAGCCCATTTCTACTCCTCCATATCATATGCCACAAGCTGAGTTGAAGGAGTTAAAAGAACAACTTCAGGAACTTCTTGATAAGGGGTTTATTAGGCCTGATGTGTCGCCTTGGGGTGCACCGGTTCTATTTGTGAAGAAAAAGGATGGTACTATGCAGATGTGCATCAACTATAGGCAGTTGAACAAAGTTACAATCAAGAACAAGTATCCTTTGCAGCGGTTGAGGGAGGAGAAGCTTTATGCCAAGTTCTCCAAGTGTGAGATTTGGCTTAGTTCGGTGGCGTTCTCGAGGCACGTGTTGTCCAGTGAGGGTATTCAGGTGGATCCAAAGAAGATAGAGGTAGTTCAGAGTTGGCCTAGGAGGTCCTCAACTACAGAGATTTAGAGCTTTCTCGGCTTGGCCGGTTATTATCGTCGTTTCGTGGAGGGTTTCTCGTCTATTGCATCGCCCTTGACCAAATTGAAAAAGAAAGGTGATCCTTTCAGGTTTTCGGATGAGTGTGAGGAGAGCTTTCAGAAGCTCAAAACTACCTTGACCACCGCTCCAGTTCTAGTGTTGCTTTCAGCTTTAGGATCTTATACATTGTATTGTGATGCTTCTCGGATCGCTATTAGGTGTGTCTTGATGCTGGAGGGTAAAGTGATCGCTTATGCTTTGCGTCAGTTGAAGCCTCATGAGAAGAACTACACTGTTCATGATTTGGAGTTGGCTTCCATCATTCATGCATTGAAGATTTGGAGGCATTATCTCGACAGTGTCTTGTGAGGTATTTACGGATCATCGGAGCCTCCAGCACTTGTTAAAACAAAATGATCTAAATTTGAGGCAGTGGAGATGGTTGGAGCTGCTAAAGGACTATGATATTACTATTTTGTATCATTTTGGGAAGTCCAATGTGGTAGCAGATGCCTTGAGTATAAAGGCGGTGAGTATGGGTAGCCTTGCATTCATACATGCTGGTGAGAGACCTCTTGCAGCTGATGTTCAGGCCTTGGCCAACCAGTTCGTGAGATTAGATGTTTCGGAACCCAGCTGGGTTATAGCTTGTGTGGTTTCTCGGTCTTCCTTAGATGATCGCATCAGAGAGCGCCAGTATGAGGATCCCCAATAGCTTGTCCTTAAGGACACAGTTCAGCACGCTGATGTCAGGGATGTTACTACTGGGATGATGGGGTGTTGAAGATGCAAGATCGGATTTGTGTGCCTAATGAAGATGGGATACGTGAGTTGATTCTTGACGAGGCCCATAGTTTGCGGTATTCCATTCATCCAAGCACCGCAAAGATGTACCAGGACTTGAGGTAGCATTATTGGTGGAGGAGAATGAAGAAGGATATAGTGGGGTTTGTAGCTCGGTGCATTAATTGTCAGTAGGTGAAGTATGAGCATTAGAGACCGGGTGGAATGCTTCAGAGGCTAGAGATTCCAGAGTGGAAATGGGAGCGTATCACCATGAATTTTGTAGTTGGGCTCCCACGAACTTCGAGGAAGTTTGATGTTATTTGGGTTATTGTGGATCGGCTGACCAAGTCCGCACACTTCATTCGAGTTGGGACTACTTATTCTTCGGAGCGATTGGCTGAGATTTACATCCGCGAGATTGTCTGCCTTCACGGTGTGCCAGTTTCTATTATTTTATATCGGCGCACGCAGTTTTGGAGAGTCGTGCAGTGAGAGTTGGGCACCCACGTTGAGTTGAGTACAACATTTCACCCTCAGACAGACGGAAAGTTCGAGCGCACTATTAAGATATTAGAGGATATACTACGCACTTGGGTCATAGATTTCAGAGGTTCTTGGGATCAGTTTCTACCGCTCGCGGAGTTTTCCTATAACAACAGCTACCAGTCGAGCATTTAGATGGCTCCGTATGAGGCTTTGTATGGGAGACGATGTCGATCTCTGGTGGGTTGGTTTGAGCCGGGTGAGGCTAGGCTATTGGGTACTGAGTTGGTTCAGGATGCTTTGGATAAGGTTAAATTGATTCAGGATCGGCTTCGCACGGCGCAGTCCAAACAGAAGTGTTACACCGATAAGAAGGTTTGTGATGTTGCTTTCATGATTGGGGAGAAGGTACTGCTCAAGGTTTCACCCATGAAGGGTGTTATGAGATTCGGGAAGAATGGCAAGTTGAGCCCTCAGTATATTGGGCCGTTTGACGCACTTTAGAGGAATGAAGAGGTGGCTTACAAGCTTGCCTTGCCACCTAGTTTGTCGAGTGTGCATCCAGTATTTCATATTTCTATGCTCTGGAAGTATGTCGGCGATCCTCCTCATGTTTTGGATTAAAGCACGATTCAGTTGGATGGTGATTTTACTTATGATATGGAGCCGGTGGCTATTTTGGGTTGGCAGGTTCGAAAGTTGAGGTCCAAGGACATAGCCTCAATGAAGGTGCAATGGAGAGCCAACCAATTGAGTAGGATACTAGGGAGACCGATCGGGATATGTGGAGAAGATATCCACGCCTATTTGAGACTCCAGGTACGTTTCTAGACCCTTTCGAGGACGAACATTTGTTTAAGAGGGGGATGATGTAATGACTCAGTCGGTCGTTTTGAGAGTTGTAGCCTTGTTCCCCTATTTACTACTCATTTTATGTTTTATAGCTGCTATGTGACTTACCGGGGTAGTTGGTTCGGGTCCGATAAGGTTTCGGAATGAATGGAGACACTTAGTCTCAAGGTTGAAAATTTAAGTTGAAAAGGTTGACCGGATGTTGACTAATGTGTAAACGACTTCAGGAGTTTTGTTTTGTTCTGTTAGCTCTGTTGGGTGATTTTGGACTTAGGAGCATATCCGGATTGTGATTCGGAGGTCTGTAGTTGAATTAGGCTTGAAATGGCGAAAGTTGGAAATTTATAAGTTTGACTGAGAGTGAACTTTGTGGTTACCAGGATCGAAATGGGTTTTCGGAAGTTGGAGTAGGTCTATGGTGTCATTTGTGACGTGTGTGCAAAATTTGAGGTCAATCGGACGTGATTTGATATGTTTCAGCATCGTTTGTAGAAGTTGGAATTTATTAGTTTTCAATAGGCGTGAATTGGGTGCGATTCATGTTTTTGATGTTATTTGATATGATTTTATGGCTATACTAAGTTTGAATCGTGTTTCAGGACTTGTGGGTATGTTTGGTCGAGGACCCACAGGCCTCGGGAGTGATTCGGCTCAAAATCGGATTGGATTTTTTGGAAATTTTGAAGGCTGGTGTGTTCTGGTCTGGTGCGACCGCACCTGCGAGGGAGTGGACGCTGGTGCAGAGCCGCAGAAGCATCCCTAGGGTCGCAGATACGGTTCTGGGTGAATAGAAGGTTTGCGCAGGTGCGAGGGAAAATTCTGCACCTGCGATATCGGAGATGCGGAGGCTGGTCGCAGGAGCGGAGAAGGCTTGAAGTCCCTGGTCCGCAGAAGCGGATGGGCTTGAGCAGATGCACACACGCAAGAGAGGGAATTGGGACCACAGAAGCAGTTGGTCGGTCCTTAAGTGACCTCCACAGATGTGGACTTTCTACCGCAAAAGCGGATTTTTTGACCGAAGAAGCGGGATAGCTGGGTAGTGTTTAAATCTGAAGAGTTTCATGATTTCTCTCTTTTTGGACTTTGCAAACTCGGTCTAAGGCAATTTTTGAGAGGACTTTTGGGGGATTTTTTGAGGTAAGTCACTTGTGGTTTAATTTGCTCAATAATTTTGTTTCCCCATTGATTTTCCCGCCTAGATTGTGTGGTTTTAAGGTGTAATTTGGGGGTTTGAGGCTAGGGATTTGGATAGTTTAATTTGGGTATTTGAGTGGCAATTTGATGTTGGATTTTGGTAAATTTGGTATGGTTAGACTCGTGATTGAATGAGTGTTCGGATTTTGTGACTTTCATTGGATTCCGAGATGTGGGCCTGGGGGCCGACTTTTGAGTCGACTTTTTGAGTTTTGATAAATAGTTTAGTATTTTCTTATGAAATTGATTCCTTTAGCTCGTGTTGATTGTATCAAACTATTTGTGGCTAGATTCGAGACATTCGGAGGTCGTTTCGCGAGACAAGAGCGTGTTGGAGTAGAGATTTGCACGGTTTGAGGTTAGTAACACTTCTAAGCTTGGTTCTGAGGGTATAAAACCCCAAATTTTTTGCTATGTGATTCATGTAGTGGTGACACGCATGTTAGGTGATGGGTGTGTGGGTGTGCACTGTAGAAATTGTGATTTAGTCGATTCCCTAGAACTGCGTAGCTATTTTATCTGAATATTTTGTTGTAGTCTATGTGTTAGAGCACTTGACCTGAGATCCATGCTAGAAATCATGTTTAGGCTATATGTTGGTACTATTGGGACCCACCGTGGTCTTTCTTTGCTGTTGAGCTATCTGTTTAATTGCAGTCGTGTACTCGGTCAGATGCATCGTTACGTGTCATATCTCAGTCTTTGTTATCGTCTATTGTCACATCTCGTATCATTGATTAGGGCTGCTTAGAATAAGTGTTGTGAGCCTTAGATACTGGAGAGATTGGTGACTGAGTGGGGCCTGAGTGCCGTGCTGTGGTTGATATCTATGTATATGTGGATCGGGTTGCAAGCCGCAGCGAGCTTTATGGCTATATATATATATATATATATATGAATCGGATTGCATGCCGCAATGGGCATTACAACTATATGTGGATTGGGTTGCACGCCGCAGCAGGTATCGTACAGTGTTGAGTGACTGAGCATGGCGAGCGAGAACTGAGACGGGCAGATTGAGTGCTCTGAAAGTGTGAGTACTTGAGATTTCTCCGTGTTGCATCACATACGGTTCTCACATTGGCATGTAGCTATAAAGATGTCATAATCTTCTTATCAGTCACACTTGGCGTATTTCATCTGTGCTAAACTTAACTGTTGAACCTAGAAGCATGCCTACTTTTCTGTATTGTTAAACTCTGTATCCTTATTGTATTCTTTGAGCTCGTTACTGTCTTCAGACCACAGGTTAGACTTGTTATCTATTGAGTTGGTTGTACTCACACTACACCATGCACCTCGAGTGCAGATCTAGGTGCTTCCGGCCACAGCGGTTGCTAAGTTACGGAGTCCAGACATTCGGAGTTCATCGAGGTAGTTGCTGGGCGTTCATAGACCTTGACTCTCCTCCTTTATCTTTCATTTTATTTATTTTAGTTTTATGTTCTAGATGGTGTACCAGACTAAATCTTTATGTAGATGCTCATGTAATCAGTAACACCCCGGTTTTGGGAGAGATTATATATTTAATTATGGCTTCCTATCTTGCTTTTAAAAGATTTGTCTTTAATTAAGCTATTTTTATATCTTTCAATGATTTAAAGTGTTGGAAATGTCTGAGTAGTCGGCTTGCCTAGTACTATGATAGGTGTCATCACGACGGGTTAATTTTGGGTCATGACAGTTAGGAATATATGTTGGGTTTGAATCGCCATCTATTATTCGCTACCTCGAAACATTAACGGGAGATTTGTTCGCTGCTTCATTTGCAGATTGTCAATTCGATGAGACATTTTCCCCAAAATTAGGGGGAGAAAATGGTGAAACCAAATGAGAAATTTTGTGAAAAAATCCATCATTGTCTCATCTTGATCCACGTGCCTCTATTTGTGTAATAGAGGTATAAAAGATTATCCATTTATAGAAAATAGCAAATCAAATGCTAGATGCATTTACGGATGTGAAAAGGATAACAAAATCACATATCCCTGCATAGAATGTTCCAATCCATATTGATGTCCCTGTTGGACATTCTTCTAGTGTCATAGCTAATGAGTCAAAAGCATGCCTAAAGTGTGGCAGAACATTGGGTTCTAAGGATCGAAATCCTAGAAAAGGAAAATAAATGATCAAGGTGACACTAAGAATAAGTCTCATAAAGAAACCAATGATTTAACCAATCCTGAGATTTATGAGGATATCAATGAGCCTTAGACTCAAGAAAATAAAGAACTATCAATAAATCCAATCAATATTGAGATAGATTTGAATCGATTGAGTATAGTGGTGGATTATGTCTTTGCGTACCATGTTGCATCTAGCATTATGCAAGATAATGAGGATCTTGAACCTCAATCTGTTGGAGAATGTCAACAAAGACGTGATTGGCCAAAATGGCAAGACGCAATCCAATCTGAGTTGGATTCACTTGTGAAACGTGAAATTTTTGGGCATGTAGTCCAGACACCAAATGGTGTTAAGCTTGTTGGCTATAAATAGTTCTTTGTACGTAAGAGAAATGAGGTACAGAGATATAAGGCACGCCTTGTTGCACAAGGATTTTTACAAAGGCCTAGTGTCGATTATGAAGAGACATATTGATGGATATAAATTATTCATGTAATTTCATATGTAAAAAATAAGTTTTTAAAATAAAATATGAATAATGATATCCTATCCTCGCATATTTTCTAACAAATCTTGTAGGAAGAAGAAATTATGAAAAGGAAGGAAATAGGCTAAAAGACAAGAGAATGAAGCAAAGCCACAGTTGCACACATCATCTTCATATTTGCAAATGTGGAATATACATATGGGCTTATGGAAAGAGATAATTAGAGATGAAAAGGAGCATAGTTGCATATATAGAATCTATATACGTAAGGTCACATTCGCATAATGTGATGACCCGATAGACCATCTAGAGTTTTAAATCTTAAATCTGTGTTTCAAAGCCTCTAATAGCTCCTTTAAGCATTCATCGAATTGCGTGCGTAGTCCGGGTGTTTTTCCGGAATACTTTTATGTTAAAAATAGATAAACATATGAAATTTTGCCTTAAAAGTCCATTTGAGTTGACTTCATCAATATTTTGAGCAAACAGACCCGGATCCATATTTTGACGGTCCTGGTGGGTTCGTATCGTGATTTGAGATTTGGGCGTATGTCCGAAATCGAATTCGGAGGTCCCTAGCTTGAGTTATCGCAATTTGTTAAAAATTTGAAGTTTAAATGTTTAAAGAATTTATAAATTGGATTGATGTTTAACTTTGTTGATATTGGGTCCGGATTTTAGTTTCGGAACTTGGAATAGGTCTATTACGATATTTATGACTTGTCTGCAAAATTTGGTACAAAACGGAAGTGATTTGACATGATTCGGACGTCCGGTTGTTAAAATGGGAAACATTCATTTGATTTGGTGCCTGGTTCGTAGTTCTAGGCGTTATTTTGGTGTTTTGATCACGTGAGCGAGTTCATATAAGGTTTTTTGGACTTGTGTGCATATTTGGTTTGGATCCCCGAGGGCTCGGGTGAGTTTCGGATAGCCTACAGACCTTTTGAACTTAGAAAGTTTGTTGGTTTTTCACTTATGGTGGCTTCTGGTGTTCCCTTCTTCGCATTTGCGAAGGCACTCCCACGAACGCGAAGAGTGAACTGGGCTGGGTGGGATTTTCTTCATCGCGAACGCGGAGCAATGAGGGCCTTACCCTTCGTGAATACGACCAGCTTCCCGCGAACGCGTAGGCTTGTGACCTGGGAAGGGGGGATCGTTGTTTCATCTACGCGAACACGAGCATTGGCTCGCGAACGCGAAGGCCGGGGGGGAGAAGCCTTCGCGAACGCATGGGAGGACTCGCGAACGCGAAGGCCATTTAGGCTACTGCATTTCGCGAACGCGGCAGGCCCTTCGCAAATGCGAAGGTCTGACGCCCAGACCTTAAAATAGACCAAAAACGGGATTCTTGCATTTTTTTCATAAACTCTCCATTAGAGCTCGACCTAGAGGCGATTGTTAAGGGAAAACTCAACACCAATTCATAGGTTTGTACACTTTATCTTATTTTCTTCCATTTCTAACATCACCCATTAATTTCTAGCCCTAATCTTTGTTCTTCCATGATAGAAAACTAGGGATTTAGGAAGAATTGAGGGTTTTTGCAAATTTGGGATTTAGACCTCAAATTGAGATCGGATTCCGAAACTAATTACATGATCAGGCTCGGGGATGAATGGAAAAATAGATTTTTGGTCCGAACCTCAGGTTTTGACCAAGCGGGCCCGGGGTCGATTTTTGACTCTTTGGGGAAAAGTGTGAAAATCCTAAATTTATGCATTGTAATTGATTCATTTAGCAATATTTGACATTATAGAATCAATTGTGTTTAGATACTAGTTGTTTGGAGACAGATTCTAGGGGAAAGGCTCTGGTAGAGCTTTGAGTCGACTTTTGGAGCGAGGTAAGTGTTGTGGCTAATCTTGACTCGAGGGATTAGGATTTGTTTGCCTATTTGCTACTAGTTTGAATGTTGGATACAACGTATATGTGAGGTGACGAGTACTTTTGCATTGTTATTGGGTTAAAGCATGCGGGTGGGACTTGTTTCTTGTCATTTCTTTCTTTCTTTTTTCATGATATCCATGCTTAGACTAGTTAATTACTAAATTGATCATTCTTTCCGCATTTATGGGCTATCTAGGATAATTGAATATTGTTCCTGAAGAAGATATTGGTGTTGTGGAACCATTGTTGACATAAGATTTGATCTTGATTATTCTATCTCCCAGTTGTTATATGTTCATTGTTACATGGTAAAGGAGAGTGTTAATGCATGAAGGGTGATGCCGTGCCGTATTTTAGTGTTAATGCACGAAGGGTGATATCGTGTCATATTTGAGAGTAAAAGCACGAAGGGTGATGCCATGTCGTATTTATCATCTTATGGTGAGGTTAAGCGTAAAAGCACGAAGGGTGATGCCGTGTCGTTATTGCTGTTTCATAGTGAGGCTGAGAGTAAAAGCACGAAGGGTGATGTCGTGCAGTTTTATTCATTATGTTTGTTCATTTTGTTGATTGAAGGTTTATTGATTGTTTCTTATTATCATTCCCTATTGTAGTTATCGTATCTTGTACCCCTTCACATGTCCCCTCCCACTAGTACTTGTTAATTATTTATTTGTTGTTATTTTGTACGTATATTTCCGTTTCTGCAGGTTTATTTACGTGGGTGTCCTGTCATATCCTCGTCACTACCTTGTAGAGGTTAGGCTCACACTTACGGAGTACATTGGGTCAGTTGTACTCATACTACACTCTGCAATTCTTGTGCAGATTTTGGTACCGGTCCTAGCTGTCCGTTAGTCGTACCAACTCGGATTGGCATTTGGAGACTCGAGGTAGATCTGCTGGTGTCCGCAGACCTTGAAGTCCCCTTCCATTTTCCCTATTTACTATTATTTTCATTCGAGACAGTTGTATTTATTTCAAACCCTATTTTGTAGAGATTCTAGAAGCTCGTAAACTTGTGACTCCAGATCCGGGTTACACTTAGATATTATTGGTTTTATGTCATTTGTGTTCCGTTTTAGTTTCTTTTCGGCTTAATTGGTCTTACTTAATTGAATTGAATTGAGAATTGGCTTAAAGATCCTCTAACGTTGGCTTGCCTAACAAGTAAAATGTTAGGCGCCATCATGGCCCCGAAGGTGAAAATTCCGGGTCGTGACACATACATGGAACATATATTTCCAAGTCTAACCCTTGAAATCAAGAATAGAAGCAAAATAGTCATAGATGCATGTGTGGAATCTATATTTGCAAAGATCACATTCGCATACATGGAACGTAGATTTGCAAGATTAACTCATGAAGTAAAAAAATGGAAGCAAAAGATCCATAGATGCATGTGTGGAATCTACGTACACAAAGGTCACATCCGCATACATGGAACCTACATTTGCAAGACTAACTCATGAAGTCAAGAGAGAACCACAAGTGTCATAGTTGCATATATGGAATCTACGTACACAAAGGTCACTTCGCATAAATGGATTTCATATTCGCAAAGTGGAGCATGACAAAAGCTACTCATCTTTTTCTATAAATAGCAAGCTCTCTTTGTATACGGATATCGAATCTTTGTAAGACAAGAACTAGTCTTGGTCTTCTTTTCTTTGTAGTAAAAATATTTTCTTAGTCTTTTAAATATTTCTAGTCTTCTAAATATCTTTTTTTAACTTTTCTTACTCCATAATGGAGTAATCTCTTTTCGTTGGGATAGTTAATGAAACTTGATATATTTTATAATACAATCTCAGTTTTTATATATTCTTGGCTTGAAACTTTTTATTTACATTTCATACTGTGCTAAAATGATGGTTTTTAATTACTCTATTATCACGTCTATATATTTTATCTCTAAGTTATTCATATATTAATTTTGTAATTCTCTCAGAGCAAAATTAATATATAATAACTGATGAATAAAATAGTAGAGTGAAAGTAATTTTTCCGTAAACTATTATTTCAAGTCACTAATCTTGCTTGCCTAGGTTTTAATTCTCACAGAGGAATTATTGTAGGCAAGATTATTAATCCTTAGTAAAAATATTCTCATGAAATTTTTACTTTCTTTTAGCACAATTCAAGCAAGAAAAATATTTCAGTTTAAACGTCACTAGTCTTAAGTTGATTAATTAACATAATTCTCACGGAGTGTTATTAATTGGTTGTTTCTTAGTGAGCAAAATATAATTGTATTAGAAATAAACAATTATTCTTTAAAGAAATAAATGTAGAAATTGAAATTTTATTATAGTAATATTATCAAGTGAATTCAATGATTCCCAACTCTTTTTAAAATTATAAATCTTTCAAAAGTTATTTGTTTTGTTTAAGTAATTAACAAGTTTTAAACATCACTCGCTTTTCATCAATTTGATTCTCTCAAATAATAGTTAAAATATTACAAGTCTGTAGCATAGATTATCCAGTCTCTGTGGGACGATATCTTAAACTATACTAGAATTTGACAGAGTAGGAGCAAGAAATTCCAATATACATTGGCCTCGTCAAAATTTTGGCGCCGTTTCTGGGGATTGGCATACATCTACTTTCGATTAAATATTTTGTTACGAATTTGAGAATTTATTATTTTTTTTATTGCTGTTAATATTTTCACTATCTACTAAAAGTATTTCTTCCTAATACTTCTATCATTACCTTTACTGTAGTATATTAAATATAAGATTACTAGTACTTTTACCTACAATACTATTCTAACTTTATTTCTAATTACTATTATTTACTAGTACTACCTTTACTTATACTTAATATATTATCGTACCTTTTTTTCTAACTATTTTTGTTATCTTTGAAAATTTCTTTTGTTATTTTATTAACTACTAGTACTGCTAAATTAGTGTTAATTTATTATTATTTTTCTTCTCTTTAAACTTTAGGTAGTTTATGACCCGCTCTTCTACAAAAAAGTTGGCTAGTTACGATCCAAAAATTGAAAAATTTCTTCGACTGTGCGGGAAAGGACAAACATCATCTTCTCAAAGCATAGCTCGTGAAGGAATGAAGAATCAGGAAGTAGAAGACATCCAATCATCAGTATTTGTAGAGGGTCAGTTTGATGAAGTAGCACCAAGACCAGCAAACAGAAACCTTAGGGATTATGCTAGACCTGACCGCTTCAACTGTGAATCTAGTGTTAAAAACCCCCCAGTGGCAGCCAACAACTTTGAAATCAGGACTGGCCGGATTCAAACGATTCAACAGTCTTGCATCTTCACTGGAGACGCAAGTGAAGATTCACATAGTTATTTAATTGACTTTCTGAAACTTGTTGAAACAACTAAGTATAATGGAGTACCTCCTAAAGCTATCAAGTTAGGGCTATTTCCTTTTTCTTTAAAAGGAGATGCCAAGACTTGGTTGCGAAGTTTGTCACAAGGTTCCATTACTACATGGGACCAGATGACTGAGAAATTTTTAAATAAATATTTTTTCCCTACTAAAACCACAAAGTTAAGACAGGAAATATCTAATTTCTTGCAGACTAACACTGAGTCAGTTTATCAAGCTTGGGAAAGATTAAAAACAATGTTATGAAAATGTCCACACCATGACATTCCTGAACACATGCAACTATATATTTTTTTATCACGGGTTAAAACCCTCTGCTATAAATATAATTGATGCAGTTGCAGGAGGTTTTGTAATGGGAAAAACCATGAAGGAAGCATTGCAATTGTTGAACGAGTTTCTGAGAATGCCATCCCATGGCCATCTGAGTGTGTAATCATGAAGAAGGCTGCTACGGTAAATTAGGTTGATGCTTTAAATACACTAACGTAGCAAATTGTTTCTTTGGCACAAAAGTTTGAATCTTTTCAGGTGAATACACAACAACCAAGTCAATCCGAGGCTTGTGACATGTGTGGAGGAAAGCATCTGAACCATGAATGTCAAGCAACCAATCATAATGATGAACAAGACCATTCTTTCGGTTATAAACCGTACCCTTTTGGGAGTCCAATGGCACAAAAACATCCAGGATTTCAATGGAGCAATCCAAATGGTGCAGAGAACTCTCAAAGCTTCCAGAAGCAACAAGTACAAGGGTCGTCGGGATACCAGAATCAGAACCGTGGGCAACCAAACTACAGACCTTATCAACAAGCAGGGTCATATCAGCAAAGGCCTCAACAAGATCATTCAAGTCTTGATGACCTTTTGTATAAGTACATTAAGGTCACTGATAAAAAGATGGAACGCCAGAGTTCAACCCTCAAAAATCTAGAAATTCAATTACGCCAACTGGCAACTCCTGTGTCAGAAAACATTCAAGGTCCCTTTCCAAGCAATACAGAGAAGAATCCAAAGGAGTACTTAAGGCCATCACCTTACGGTCAGGTAAGGAGCTTGATGAAATGGTAAGAATGTTGAAATACCCTCTGAACCATCTGAAGGGAAAGAAGTCAAGAAAAAAGAAGAAAAAAATATTGAAAAATCGACTCTTTTCCCTGTGACAATTCCTTTTCCACAAAAACTGAAAAGAGAAAAGCTTGATAATCAATTTTCAAAGTTTTTGGAGATTTTAAAACATATTCACATCAATATTCCTTTTACTGATGCTTTGTTACAAATGTCTTCTTGTGCCAAATTTCTATAAGAAATTTTGTAAAATAAAAGAAAATTGGAAGAAGTTTCTGTGGTAATGCTTACTGAGAAATACAGTGCTATACTTCAAAATAAGCTACCACAAAAATGTGGCGATCCAGGTAGTTTTCAATTTCATGCACTTTGGGAGGAGTATATTTTGAAAAAGCACTTTGTGATTCTGGAGCTTCAATTAACTTGATGCTATTTTCTATCTTTAGAAAATTAAATCTTGGTGAAATGAAAGACATAGGTGTTTCTCTTCAGTTTGCAGATCAAAGTACTAAGAAACCTAACGGAATAATTGAAAATGTGCTAGTAAGAGTAGATAAGTTTGTTTTCCCTGTATATTTTATAGTACTTGAAATGAAGGAATGTCACGATGAACCAATTATTTTAGGTAGACCATTTCTTGCCACAGGTAGAGCAATCATAGATGTCCATCAAGGACAACTAATTTTGAGAGTTGATGAAGAAAGAGTCATTTTTGATATGCAAAAGATATTAAGATTTTCAGGAGATGAGACATCATCTTCGTGTTTTTCGATTGACATGATTAATTATCTTACATATGAATTCAAAGATGATCAATTAATTCCAGAATCAATGGAAAGATGTATGGCCAAACCTGGCACCATACAAGACGATGATCCTATCATCAGAAGAGAAGCTGAAATACTAGAAAAAGATTATGAAGATGTGGAGATGCAACCAGAACAAGTTCAACAAAAAATTGAACTCAAAGTTCTCCTATCTCATTTAAAATATGTTTATCTTGAGGAAGAATTATTTTCAGTAATTATTTCATCTTCTCTTATTGCGGGACAAGAAGAAAAACTGATTGAAGTGTTGAAAGCACATAAAGGAGCCTTGGGGTGGACTATAGAAGATATCAAAGGGATTAATCTAGTTGTTTGTACGCACAGAATTCTCATGGAGGATAGCTAGAAACCAATAGTCCAGCCCCAAAGGAGATTGAATCCAGCAATGCAAGAAGTAGCCAAAAAGGAGATCGTAAAGCTTTTGGTGGAAGGTATTATTTATCCCATTTCAGACAGTCCATGGGTAAGCCCTGTTCAGGTAGTACCAAAGAAAGGAGGTATGACAGTTATAAAAAATAAAAGTAATGAACTCGTACCTACAAGGACTATCACAGGATGGAGAGTCTGTATTGATTACAGACGTCTCAATAATGCCACTAGAAAAGATCATTTTCCTTTACCATTTATTGATCAAATATTAGAAAGAATTGCAGGATATTGTTTTTACGGTTTTCTTGATGGTTATTCAGGGTATAACCAAATACCAATTGCACCTGAAGATCAGGACAAAATAACTTTCACATGTCCTCATGGAACATATACCTATAGGAGAATGCCATTTGGTCTATGCAACACCCCTACTACATTTCAGCTTTGCATGTCAGCAATTTTTTCTGACATGACTGAATTTTTTTTGAAATTTTTATGAATGATTTTATAAACTTTAACAAAAAATTTGAGGATTGTCTTCACCACTTGACCTTAGTCCTTAAGAGATATGAAGAGACAAACTTAATTGGGAAAAATATCATTTTATGGTTACTGAGGGAATTGTTTTAGGACATAAAATCACCGCTAAAGGGATAAAAGTTGATAAGGCTAAAATTAATGTTATAGCAGGATTACCCCCTCCCACAACTGTTAAAGGCATTAGAAGCTTTCTAGGTCATGCAGGTTTTTACAGACGGTTCATAAAAGACTTTTCAAAAATTTCAAAATCATTGACTAACCTCTTGATGAAAGATATTAAGTTTGATTTTTTAGGTGATTGTTTGAAAGCATTTGAGACCCTTAAGGAAAAGTTATCAACCGCCCCTGTAGTTGTGTCCCCAGACTGGAATCAACCTTTTGAGATCATGTGTGATGCTAGTGATACAGCAGTTGGAGCTGTTTTAGTCCAGAGAAAGGATAAGATCTTTCGTCCCATTTACTATGCCAGTAGAACAATGAATAAAGCTCAACTAAATTATGCCATAACAGAAAAAGAGTTACTCGCAATAGTGTTTGCTTTTGATAAGTTTCGCTCTTATTTGATAGGAACCAAGGTCACTGTTTTTACTGATCATGCAGCTTTAAAATACCTCTTAGCAAAGAAAGATGCTTGACGTAGATTGTTAAGATGGATTTTACTTCTACAAGAATTTAACCTTGAGATGCAGGATAAAAAAGGAACATAGAATCAAGTAGCTGACCATTTGTCTAGATTAGAAAATCGCCCACTTGAGTTTAGCAAAATAAAGGAAGAATTTTCTGATGAACACATTTTCTCAGTTAACTCAATTGTGACTCAACCACCCTGGTTTGCAGATATTGCAAACTACTTGGTTGGAAAGTGGATACCCCGAGAGCTCTCTTACCAGTAAAGAAAAAATCTTATATCTGATACAAAGTATTATTTGTGGAATGAACTTTACTTGTTTAAAAATGGTGCAGATAATATCATTAGAAAATGTGTGACTGAAGAAGAGATGAACAAAATTTTATATCACTGTAATGATGGAGAAATTGGAGGTCATTATACAGCAAATCGAACAACCTTTAAATTTTTAGAAGCTGGATTTTTCTGGCACCCTCTTTAAAGATGCCCGAGCATATGTTGCACAATGTGACATGTGTCAGAGAACATGTACTATCACTAAGAGAGATGAGATGCCATTGCAATCAATACATATATATGAAATATTTGATGTTTGGGGAATAGATTTCATGAGTCATTTTCCTTCTTCTCATTCTTTTGAATATATCCCTGTGGTTGTGGATTATGTGTTAAGATGGTTGAATCCATCCCCACAAGAAAAAATAATGCTCGAACTCTGTGCAATTTTTTCAAAAAAAATATTTTTACCAGATTTGGCACATCACGAGTAATTATTAGTGACCAACGGACTCATTTTATGAATAGACAATTTTCTGCTTTGCTGACAAAATATGGTATGACTCATAAAACAAGAACGCAATATTATGCTCAAACTCAAGGGCAAGTTGAAGTTTTCAACCGTGAGTTAAAAAGAATTCTTGAAAAAACAGTTGGAATCTCAAGAAAAGACTGGGCTTTAAAATTAGTTGATGCATTATGGGTGTACCGAACGGCGTTCAAAATGCCAATTGGAACATCCCCATATAGATTAGTCTTTGGGAAAGCTTTTCATTAGCCAGTTGAATTAGAACACAAAGCTTTTTGGGCACTAAAAATATTAAACTTTGAATTAGCCTCTGTTGGTAAAAATAGATTTTTTCAGGTTAATGAGTTGGAAGAAATGAGGTTGGAAGCATATGAAAATGCAACACTTTTTAAAGAAAAAAAATGGCATGACAATTTGATCCGACAATTTTTTTTTAAAATCGGAGATCAAGTGTTTCTTTACCATAGTCGACTCATGCTTTTCCCAGAAAAATTAAAATCAAGGTGGACAGGTCATTACAATGTGACAAATGTTACTCCATATGGAGCAATTGAAATCCAACACATCAATGGAGGTGACAAGTGTCAAGACCCAAAATTCATTAATGGTCGTGATGGCGCCTATCACCGCTGTCAGGCAAGCCAACAGTAGTTGATTAACTCGATTATTCATTTTAGTATTCTGAAATCAAAAATGTGCAGCAAGTGTAGTATGAGTACGTAAATTCACGTGTACCCAGTAAGTATCTAGC
>AWOL01S0037283.1:152704-188932 GCA_000715115.1 Nicotiana otophora | reverse complement strand
CATGGGGAATCAAGAACATTGGAACCCCTAGTACTTATATGAACAGGTCTTTTATGAAACTTGTGCGTTTGCCTGTTTCATTTGTGTCATATAGATAATGCCAAAAAGAAAGAAGAGATAGCTTTAACATACATCAAGTCGTCAGTGCAACTCAATAACAAGCTTACGAGAACTANTGTAGATATCACAAATAACTCATGAGACTAGTGTCTCAACCAAGTTAAGGTAAGATACTTACCTCAAGCGAGGCAAATCAATATTCTTGAAGCACCATCCCGAAACAATCGACCTCCGAACGGCTCCAACCTATCCAAAAACAACTCAAAAACATCAAATAATGTCATAGGAAACAAACCCAAACAATAAAGGTTGAATCTCTAATCAAATACCCAAAGTCAACAAAAATGTCAACCTGGGCCCATATCTTGGAACCCAACAAAACTTACAAATTCTGGCAACCCATTTGAATAAGAGTTCAACCATACTAATTTTACTGAAATCCAACTCTGAATCGATGTTTATATTCCAAATATTCACTTTAGAAAAGTTTTGAGAAAAACATCCAATTTATCTTTTAAAGTCATTAAGTAAATGCCCAAATCAAAGATGGAATCATGTAGTATAATCAAATATGAGTAAAAGAATATCACGACCCAAATCAGAGGGCCACGATGGGCACCCGGTGTCTTACTCAACCGAGTACCAACATAACGTATCTTTATTATCACACCATCATGGGTAAATGGGCTAGAAGAGCCGTCATGAGATAACTAGAATAAAACATAAGGGAATACTAGATATAGGACGACCCAACATGATATAAAATCTTATACATGTAACATACATGCCTGTAAGGCCGACATGGTCATTTATACACTCAATACATAGGCCGACAAGGCCATACAAGTATCAATACACATGATACCTATCTACAAGCCTCTAAGATTACATAAACGATATAATGTTTGGGAAAAGGTCTTGCCGTACCAATCAATACATGTCCAAATCATACTGACCAAATAGGTAACTCTGAAGCAAGTGGAGTGCACCAACACCTTCCGTTGAGCTGATAGCCTACTAGGACGACTGTCAACTGACTATCGGGACATGTGGGTATGAAACACTGCATCTCTAGGAAAAAGGAACGTTAGTACAAATACATTACCGCGTATGTAAGGCATGAAAGCGGTATATAAAAGACATGAAAGAAACATGGAATAAAAACTCAACCTGTAAGTCTGAATAGCTCTGTGAATCATTACATTTATAATGTCATGCATATGTGCATAATTGTCATATCATGCATAGGTATATGCGTACATAACATCATCAAGCCTCTGAGGGCATCCCATGATATCATCACGGCCTCTATAGGCGAAATCATCAACGTATACCAGTTGATCAAGTGGTGGTGTGTATATAATAACACCATAACCTTTCTCAATACCCCATATACATATAATATACGCATTTATAATGCCATGTAGTCATGGGTCAATGTACATGTATAAATGAATGCAATGCATAATGAAGTAAGTCAATAAGATCTATCAGAGTATCATAAGATCATTATGCCTTCGAATAAACTTTATCAACTTACGTATTTTCTTAGACCCATGAACAAACGATATAATAATAGGACACATGGGGAATCAAGAACATTGGAACCCCTAGTACTTATATGAACAGGTCTTTTATGAAACTTGCGCGTTTGCTTGTTTCATTTGTGTCATATAGATAATGCCAAAAAGAAAGAAGAGATAGCTTTAACATACATCAAGTCGTCAATGCAACTCAATAACAAGCTTACGAGAACTAGCGCGTCAACCCTATAATAATGAAATAGATGTACAACTTAGATAGTTAGTATATCACGTATCTCAAACGATAACTCGATTCAAAAGTAAAACAGACAACATTTTCCCTGATTTTACTGCTAACTCAAGCCAACTATAGGCGAGAAACAAACACAATACAATCAGCACCTCAAAAACAACCCAACTACTATTCAGGACCTTGAAAACAACAAAAACCCCAAATATACCATAACACACCCAATCAACAAGTTATCAATTAGCCTGAAATTGCAACGACGAGCGACCATCCTACTACCCTACCACATGTGGATGTTAATCTTCTTTGAATCTCTAGAAGAGAGCTTATGGATATGTTTATGTATGTTCTCTGGTCGTGTTCTATGGATAAATGAAGATAAAGACTGCCTAAGACCTATGTATATCAACTTTGGAAATGTCAAAGAGGTGTTAGCTTGGCACCCTAGCACTGACCCATCTTCCGACGCTTTTTTTTATCTGGATGTCGTATGAATGAACGGTTAAGTGAGTTGGAAACTAAATTCCAAGACCTTAAATTTGGTATATAATATGTCCCAAAATACCTCATATAACACACGAAATGTATTCCTCAAAACGCTTCAGTGACACACCTACTTGTCACCAATGCAGTCTGCGTAGTCTCGCGAAACTGCAAATATCTCTCTACTTTGATGTGGTATCGATAAACGGTTTAATGTGTTCGAAACTAAACGGGTAGATATTCAATTTTTTATGTAGATTATACAGTAATCCCAAGTATATTGCGAGAAAAGCTCCGCTACATTTGACCTAATATTTAGCACATTTATGAATGTAACTTGTGAAGGCCTTTGCCAACTTTTGTTCCACAACTCGCTTGCCTTTAAAACGTAATACATAACTATCACAAGAATAAAATAAATCATAACATAACCTTGATGACTTTCGACGAAACTTATTTTCTTCAATTGGTTTATCTTCTAATCTTTCCAACCCTCTTGGTACTTGTTAATCATGTACTCATTTCTGAGCTTATATCAATTGACTTACAAATACTCTCATGTACGAAGATATAGGGCGTAACGTCATTCCCCCTTTGGAACATTCGTCCTCGAATGTTGACTGATGCACTTATCAGTCTCATAACCCATAGCTCTTACGATTATATTAATATTGTCCTTTCCATCTAGGCAATTTTTGTGAATAAATCCCAAGGCTAGGGCATTCCCCACTTTAGGCCCCTTTTTTCACACCATGACTTGTTGTCCGAATTCTTCCAATCTCATAACTGTTGGTACATTCTATCATGCAGCCTGTACATCTCTGACCATGGAAGAGACTATGCGAATCTTATCTCCTCAATAGAATGAGTACCAGTACAATGATAAAGAAATATGAAATCATTGAGGGACTCATCCACATTAAAGTACCAAGTTAGGAGAAAGAATAAATTTCAAGAAAGTTTCAATATGTTAAGTTGGGATATCTTTAGTACCGATACAAAACCTTTTTTTTAGCACGGAGTCCGATCTCAGCCCCATCAGCTAAGCCATCTCACCTGAGACGTCCACTCACAATACCACCATGTGCGCGGCATGGCATCCGATCTCAGCCCAATCGGCTAAGCTGTCTCACCACAATGTTGTGTGGGTTGACGGCACCTCACATTCCTCTAGCAATCATCTCATCCCATTTAAAGGGAATTATCTCAACATATCAATCTCATCCCTTATTCGGGGGAAACGCTTACCACCTCGCATGGGGATTTTACCCCCTCACTCACTCCTACATCGGCATGTGTAGTTTCAGTGTTAGATCATCCCACCCTACCCTTCCTCGGTGACTAAACGATACTTCCAAGGCATTTATTATTTAAGGAATTTGCAGCTCGTTTCAATGTCTTTTACACTTCTCTTCATTTCATTGGCACTAGCGGCCTCTATTGTAATATCATTCTCGACATGTTGGCCGTGTTTCATATCTCATGCTTACTTCTTTTGCTTTCAAACACCACCAAGGGTTATCAACAACAAGGCATTTCTATTCAAGACTTTAAGTATACATGTGAGCAAATAAGAATCTTAGGCACAAATAGATTTCTTACACAATTTGACATAATAGCTTTCATTAGAATCACGTCTTGGAGTTATAACATGTTAACACACAAAACATACTTAGATCACATTCCCGAAGGATAACACAATAATATAGATGCATTCGGAATAGTAACATTTATAATGATCAACCTGGGGCTCGCAAGAACAACGTGGGATTCAATTCTACGAGAGAGATTTAGCCAACATATCTCGCCTTGAGCTTTTTAAATTACTACAATATTTTGGAAATCTTGGCCACTTCGATTTATTTACAGATATAGCAAAATTGAACACAAATTATGAAGGCGTTCATAGTTCTAGCTCACTTGAGCATTTTAACAAACACTAGGTGTACATTAAGGTTTAAAGGTCCTCCTATGGTGAATTCCTTCATCCCACTACCCAAAGTTTACCCAAACGAGGTTAACAAGCTTCCCACTACCATTGATGGTACATGATGCGTAATGAATAACTCCCAAACCCAAGAATTGCTTTTCTCATTACCTATTTCTAATTAAATCAAGGAATTGAGGGCTAGGGAGTAGAATCTTACCTCTAGGATGAAGACCTAGTGAGTTTTTCTTGTGAATTCTTCAACATTGAGCAAGAAATGATGAACGATCTTAGGAACTTCCCCTCACTCTATGTCACTCCCTCTTTCTAGAAACATCATATTTTAGCTTCAAAAGTGGCCCTTTACTTAAATATATCGAAATAGGGTCACGTTAAAAAATTATAAAAATATGCGGTCTACAAAATGGACCGCATAATGGCCATCCCGAACTAGGCATTTCTGCTTCACTCTGCGACTGGTCTGCGGTCCACATACGCATTTTGTGGTCGCATAATGCGCCGCAAGATCCCTCTGAAAATTTTATGTTGGATCTGCGATGGATTGTGCAACCCGCGAAATGATTATGCGGACGCATAATTAATCACAAAATATCATCCCAAATTTGCCTAGTTCCCTGCTTCTCTTCGCGACGGATCTGCGGTCCGCAGAACTGACCGTAGAAACGCCCTACTCTGCCAAAAAATTTCATCAACTCCCCAATGTTTTGTTCAACCCAAAACCCCGGGTTTTAGGTGAAGTTTTTCGGGGCCTTACAAACTCTCTAAAGCAAACCATAGAAAACAGTTCAAACACCGAGCCACATACTCCATTATATATTTCTTCATTCTTCTCCACCAATAGTGCTCCCTCAAATCTTGATACATCTTAGCGACACTCGGATGACTAGAATACCGCAAACTATGGCCTCTTCAAGAACCAACTCACACAACCCATCCACATTGGGAAAATAAATCTGAACCTACATCTGCAACACCCCATCATCTCCAATAGAAACCTATTTGGCATCACCGTGATGCATCGTGTCCTTAAGGACAAGAAAACGGGCATCATCATACTGACGCGCTCTAATGCGCTCATACAAAGAAGACCGAGAAACCATACAAGAAATTACTCGGCTAGGCTTCGAAACATCTAACCTCAAAAACCGATTATCCAACGCCTGAACATCCAATTCTAGCGGTCTCTCACCAACTGGAATATATTCAAGGCTACCCATACTCACAACATTTATACTCAAGCATCGGCCACCATATTGGCCTACCTAAGATGATATAAAATAGTAATATCATAGTCTGTTAATAGCTATAACAACCTCCGCGACCTCAAGTTTAAATCATTTTTGTTAAACAAGTGAAGTAGACTCCGTTGATCTGTGAATACCTCAAAAGACAAGCCGTAGAGATAGTGCCTCCAAATGTTCAATGCGTGAACAATGGCTGCCACTTCTAAATCATCAATGGGGTAGTTCTTCTCATGGGGCTTTAGCTGACGCAAAGCATATAAAATCTCCCTACCCTCCTACATCAGGACACACCCGATGCCAATCAGCGAAGCATCACTATAAATTGTATGTGAACCCGATGCTGATTGCAAAACTAGAACTAAAGTTGTGGTCAAAGCAGTCTTAAGCTTCTAAAAGCACTCCTCACACTCATCAGACCACCTGAATGGGGAACCCTTCTGGGTCAACCTAGTCAAAAGCGCAACAGTGGATGAAAAACTCTTCACAAAACGGCAATAATATACTGCTAAACCCAAGAAGCTCTGAATCTCTGTAGCTGAAGGCGGTCTGGGCCAACTCTGAACTGCCTCAATCTTCTTCAGCTCTAACTTGATCCCCTCACTAGACACCATGTGGTCCAAGAATGCCACTGAGTCAAGCCAAAACTTACACTTAGAGAATTTAACATATAGCTTCTTCTCCCTCAACATCTGGAGTGTGATCCTCAGATATTGCTCATGATCCTCCTGGTTGCGTGAGTACACCAATGTGTCGTCAATGAACATGACGACGAATGAATCAAGATATAGATGAAATACATAGTTCATCAAGTGCATAAAGGATGTTGGGGCATTAGTCAGCACAAAAGACATCACAAGAAACTCGTAGTGCATGTAGTAGGTCCTGAAAGTTGTCTTTAGAATATCAGAATCCCGAATCTTCAACTGATGATACCTCGGCCTCAAATCAGCCTTCGAGAATACTATGGCACCCTAATGTTGGTCAAATAAGTCATCAATGAGTGGTAGAGGATACTTGTTATTAATGGTTACTTTGTTCAAATGTTGGTGGTCAATACACATCCTCACAGTGCCATCTTTTTTCTTCATAAATATAATCGGCGCACCCCAAGGACTAGGACTGATGAAGCACTTATCAAACAAATCTTGAATATGTTCCTTTAACTTTTTCAATTTAGTTAGTTCCATGATATATTGTGGAATAGAGATAGGCTGAGTTCCCGTCTTTAGATCAATACCAAAATCAATGTCCCTGTCGGGTGGCATGCCTGGCAGGTCTTCACGAAACATATCTAGGAAGTCTCTGACTACGGTAACTGATTCAATGGTAGGAGTATCAGCACTGACTTCCCTCACAAATGCCAAATATGCCAGACATCCCATCTCAACCATCCGTTGAGTCTTAAAATATAAAATCACTCTACTGGGAGCATAGTCCAGCGAACCTCTCCACCCAACCCTAGGAAACCCCATCACCAATGTCACAGTCTTAGCATGACAATCCATGCTTAAACTCACATCAAAGTCAACCATGCTAAGAAGTTAAAGACCAACTCTCATCTCTAATCCCCCAATAGTCACACACATGACTAATACACATGGTCCATAACAATAAAATCACCCACCAGTGCAGATACATGAACATGTGTAACTGATGATTCATGGGGCATATCCAAATAACGAATCAAGTACGATGACACATATGAATAAGTGGAAGCATGAACAAATAATACTAAAGTATCCATGTGGCATACTAAAACAATACCTGTAATCACAATGTCGAAAGCAACTACCTCTGGCCTAGCGGGATAAGCATAGCATCGACCCTGACCACCACCTATTTGAACCTCCCTCTATGGTGACCTTGACCCGCACGACCTCCACCTCGAGCTAGCAGAGCGAGTGATGTAGCAACTGGTGAAGGGGTTATTGGATCACAATTCAAATGATCAAACAAGTGGGGAAAACGCGGGGATAACAAGATATGATAGCAAAACTAGCCCGGTAATAGCTTAAAGGCCTCCCCAAACCATGAACACACCAGTACACATACACACGCCCGTCATCTAGCATTTACATCAACCCAATATCTTTCATATAACATAGTTCTCAGTGATAAATACCCGCAAATCCAAGTTTAGATGTGTTACTTACCCCAAAAACGTGCAAATCAATCCTCCAGCAATCCCTTGCATCACGAATCGGCCTCTGAATGACTCGAATGTTGTCACAAACAACTTATTATCATCAATATTAGCTATAGGAAACAATTCCAAAAGATAAAGCTAAGGCCTTGAATCAAATACACAAAGTCAACCCAAAAAGTCAACCTCATGCCTATACCTCGGAACCTAACAAAATTAAACAATTCTAAATATCCATTTAATTACGAGTCCAACCATACTAATTTCATCTTATCCATCCCCAAACAACCAAATCTCACTCTCCAACAACATAGTTTATAATCCCCAAATTTTACTTCAAATTCACATAATCTAGGTGTAATAATCAATGGGTAATCAATATTTATCAATACAAATGATCAAACTTCACTGACGTCTTCAATGGTAGAAAAATCCCTCTAAAGAATTGCCCTAACAGAGCTCCAAAATCCAAAATGAGAATAAAATGACGAAACCCTCCTTTAATACACCGCCTTAGCGATTTCGCACCTACGGCCACTTAACTACATTTGTAGTTCTGCAGGTGCGATACAAAAGTCGCATACGTGATTTATAAAGCTTCCAGCCTTTTTGCTATTGCGTACAAAGTTCCGCTTTTATGAGTCTGCTTTTGCGGATACCCACCACATCTGCGGTCTCTGAGTCCCACAACCTCTTACGCATTTGCGGACACACTAGCGCATCCACGCTTCTGCAAATGCTGCTCCCTGTCCGCATCTGCGACCACTGCACTTCCAAGCTTAATTCTGCTTCTACGATTTCGCACCTGTGGTCATAATCTTGCAGGTGCAATCACACTAGCACCTGATGCATCAATATTTCCTTAAGTCCAAACAACAATCCGATTGCGATCCAAATCACCCGAGGCCCTCGGGACCCCATCCAAACATACCAAAAGGTCCTAAAATACGATACAAACATACTCAAACCCTTAATCGCATCAAACAACACCAAAATCACGAATCACACCTCAATTCAAGCCTAATGAACTAACGAATTTAAACATTCTAAAACCAATGAAGAACCACATCAAACCAACTCTAAATGACCTCAAATTTTGCACACTAGTCCCAAATGACACAACAAACCTATTCCAACTCCCGGAACAAAACTCCGAACCATATATCAACAAAGTCAACCATCGATCAAACCTCGCAACCTTCTAAATCTTCAACTTTTCAACTTTCGCCAAAACATTACAAATCAACCTACGAGCCTCCAAATCAACATCTGGACATACTCCTAAGTGCAAATCACCATACAAATTTATTGGAGCCGTCAAAACTCTATTTCAGAGTCGTCTACACAAAAGTCAAACTCCGGTCAACTCTTGCAATTTAAGTTTCCAACATTGGGACTAAGTGTCCCAATTCACTCTGAAACCTCCCTGGAACCAATCCAACTACCCAGTAACTCACATAACTACAAATGAACATAGGAGAAATGATAAATCGGGGGACGGGGATACAATACACAAAATGACCGGTTGGGTCGTTATAATTTTTCTAACGAGCTTTCCGATAAAAGCATTTGCAAAATTCAATCAAGTAAAGCGAAAAAATGATTTTGAAATGTCTTCAATAGATTCACTTAGGAAAATTTGGCAGCTGGAATATTTTTGAAAGAAACACGATGCGGTCTGGTTTTCAAAACACTCCTTGCTAAACTGTAAAAGGGTTTCACAACACTCCTTGCTAAACTATAAACCCTTTTAAACAAGTATCTTCCAACAACATCCACTTTGTCATTTTAATCATTTTTTCACATAGACCCACTTAGCAGTTTTAACAATTGATAGACTAGAATATAAAAAATTCCTTCCCCCTATTTAGCTTATGTTTAACGAACTACGTTAATATAGGTTGTAAGGGATGACTAACACCTTCCCCTTAGAATAACTAGAACCCTTACCCAGATTTTCACTGGTTTAGCAGACCGTTAAGATGTTGATCGTTATAAACTTATAGGTACCCTAGTACACCTTGTAAATATTAGGTGGCGACTCTTATTTTACTAACCTCAAAGATACTTCAAGTTGTATTTTCTTTTGACCCGTGCAAAATGAGGTGCAACAGTAATGTAGTCCTACTTCCACTCCGGTATAACCAACCACTGAGTCAAACCACCGGGTTTTTGATCTTCATACTTTCACTTGCTGGCAACTCAAACGCTGTGAAACATGCCCAATGATGTACTTTATCTTTTGCCACCAGTAATTCTGCTTTATGACACGATACATCTTCATGACACCTGGATGAATAAAATACATCAAATTATTGGCCTCCTCATAAATCAACTCCCTCAAACATTCATATTAGGAACACATATGCGACCCTTACGTCGCATTATACCATCATCTCCAATAACCATTTTCTTAGAACCACCTTGTTGCACCATGTCCTTAAGCTCCAACAAATGTTGACCATCATAATGGTGAGCCTTAATATGCTCAAACAAAGACGATTGTACCGCAACTCAAGCAAGAACCCTACTAGGCTAAAAAATGTCCAATCTCACAAATCCGTCAGCCATGGGCTAAACATCCATAGAAAAAGGCATCTCCTTAGATAGAATAAATGCTAGACTCCCTATACTCTCCGCCTTTCTACTCAATGCACCTGCTAACACAGTCGCCTCACTCGGATGATATAAGATAGTGATATCATAATCCTTAAGCAACTCAACACACCTCTGCTGCCTCAAATTCAAATCCTTATTTTTGAAAAAGTGTTAAAGACTCCGATGATAAGTATAAACCTCATATGACACACTATACAAGTAATTCCTCCAAAACTTAAGTGCTTGCACAATAGCTTCTATCTCCAAATTGTGAACTTGATAATTTTCCTCATAGGTCTTCAATTGTCGAGATGCGTAAGTAATCACCCTGCCATCCTGCATCAATACTGCACTAAGGCTAATACATAAACCATCACAAAACACCATGTAGGGCCCTAAACATATGGTCAATACCAACACCACGACTGTAGTCAAAGCAACCTTGAATTTTCGATAGATCTCCTCCCACTCATCACACCATCTAAAAGGAACATCTTTTTAAGTCTACTTGATCAAATGAGCTGCAATAGATGAACATCCCTCGACAAAGTGATGATAGTAGCTTGCCAATCCCAAGAAACTTCGAATCTCTGTAGCTAAAGTAGGTCTATGCTAATTTTGGACTACCTCAATCTTCGTAGGAACATCTTTAATACCATTACTAAACACAACATAACCCAAGAATGCAACTGAATTCAGTTAGAACTCACATTTCGAAAATTTAGCATAAAGCTTCCGATCCGTCAAATTCTAAAATAAAATCTGTAAATGCTGCTTATGCCGCTCTCTATTATGGGAGTAAACCAAAATATCATCAATGAACATGATCACAAAAGAATCCAAATAAGGCCTGAACACTCGGTTCATCAAATCCATGAACGTCGTTGGAGTATTGGTCAAATCAAATGACATTACCAAGAACTCATAATGACCATAACGATTCCTAAAAGTCATCTTTCGGAAGCCCTAAACTTCACCTGATGATAGCCATATCATAAATCAATATTCGAGAAGGCATTGGCACCTTGAAGATAAATAAAGCACTAACCCGAGGCAGTGGATACTTGTTCTTAATAGTAATCTTGTTCATTTTTCGATAATCAATGCATATACTCATATAACCATCCCTCTTCATCATAAATAACAGTAGTGCACCCCTATGAGAAACACCCAGTCTAATGAACCCATTATCAAGCAAATCCTGCAACTGCTCCTGTAACTCTTTCGACTCAGTTGGAGCCATATGGTATGGTGGGATAAATATAGGATGAGTGCCTAGAACCATGTCAATACAAAAATCAATATCCCTATCAAGTGGCATACCTTATAGATCTACGAGAAACACATTTGGAAAATCCCTCACCATAAGTATCGAACTCATAGAATGAACCTCTGCACTCGAAAATTTATTGAATGTCAAGTACGCCAAACACCCCTTCTCAACCATACAATGAGCTTTCAAAAATGAAATCACTCTACTCATGGAATGGATAAGGGTCCCTCCCCACCTTGTCTAGGCAACTCTGGCATAGTTAAAGTCATAATTTTGGCATGACATTCTAAGATAGCATGATACGAGGACACGTAGTACATGCCTAGAATCACCTCAAAATCCACCATGTAAAATAACAAGAGATCAACCATGGTATCAAAACAATTAATGGTAACCACACAAGATCAGTATACCTGATCAACAACATTATAATCACGAGGCATATCAAGTGTGATGAAAACTATGTGGACGCATACAGATAGGTTAAACTTGGATAAAAAATATCGAAGTTTCTCTATGACAGATTGAGATAATACTTGTAATTACTCCATCAGAAGACTTTACCTCGGGCTTACCAGGAACTTCATAACAATGAGACTGGCCTCCATTAATCTCTCTTTCTCCTCTATGATGACACCTAGCCGGCTAACCTCTACCACTAGTTAGCTGATCCCCACCCCTAGTTGGCTAGGCTAGCAATATGGCAATCAGTGTTGGAATTATGGCCTGGGTACGTTGTTGTGGCATACCACTTTCCGACCTGGGGCAATGCCTCTTGGTTTGCGTTGCATATCCACACTCATAGAAACACCTCTACTGGCATGGCTGCTAAATCTGAAACTACCCCTGACGACTAGAATAGTCGTAAAGGAACTCTACATTCGGGGTGCACTAATAGGATCATAAGCTGGAGAAATACTATATAGTGAATACCTAGGGCGAGAAGCATAAGTACCATGACCTCCTAAAGAACCATGAGAAACCTGAAGTTTTGACTGAATAGGTCGGATAGCATGACATTTACCAAAATAACTTCTACCTCTAGATGAGGCACCACTAAAACCACAAAAATAATGAGGCCTATTGTGAGATGTTGTCTCTTTCCCTTGACTATGAATGCGCTCGATTCTCCTAGCAATCTCAACTTCCCAAGTGAATAAAGTCTCAGTCTCGACCTCTCTAGACATATGATGTCTAATCCCATAAGCAAGCCCCTTTATGAACCTCCATGCCTTCCCCCTCTCAGTAGCGATTAGGACAGCTGCATGACGAGACAAATTAAAAAACCTTATGTCATACTAGATGACTATCATACCGCCATTCTACAGATGCTCTAATTGACTGAGTAGATCATCCCTCTGAGTGATCGGAATAAACTTCTCCAAGAAAAGCTACAAAACCATATCCCAATTAAGAATATGTGACCCTGCTGGTATGCCCTGCTCATAGGTTTGCCACCACCTCTTGGCCTATCCCTGCATATGGGTTCTCCACCTCTAGATGCAACCATGCAGTCTCTAGCTGGTGCTCTAGCCCTTCCCCGAGCCCCGCCTCTCCTGGCTCTGGCCGGGGGCACTAGCTCTACGCTATCTGCTAACACAATTGAACATGTCCTCACCATCTGTGAGACAATAGAAAATAGAAGTTCAAATTTCGGAGAAATCAAATGCACGATAAGGAATAAAAAGAAGAGAAGTTTCCTAAAAACTCGGTATCCTCTCGAATATTAGTATAGATATCTCTGCACCGATCCTCAAGACTCTACTGTCCTTGCTCATGACTCGTATAACCTATGAATCCTAGAGCTTTAATACCAACTTATCATGACCCAAAATCTCACCAAATGGGCAATGATGGTGCCTAACCCCATTTGCTAGGCTAGCCAACACTTAACAATAATAGAAACATAATTAAACATTTAACAACATAATACCATAAATAAATAGTAATAGCTCCTAAATAAATAATACGTCTAGAACTATAATAGTTGTCTGAACATCTCCCCAAGATTGATATCACTGAGTACATGAGCACTACAAAGTGCTAAATGTTGAGTCTGAATAAAATACAATACTATTTGAGTCTAATAAATAGTAGTGACGGAAATGGGAAGGTGACATTAAGGATTGTGAACGGATATGAAGCTCTTACTCAAGTGTCCAACGTCAAAAACTAAGCACCCGCTGAGGACTCATTTTGTAGCAATACCTAAATCTACACAAGAAGTGCAGAAATATAGTGTGAGTACAAACGACCCAATGTACTCATTAAGTATCGAGCCTAAACTCGATGAAGGGATGACGAGGCTAAGACAAGACACTCACTTAGTAAACCTGTGCAAATAATAAATAGGAAAGAATACAAGGAAAAAAATATTATGTAAATGAACGGATAATTGAACAAGTAAGCATGTTTCCCAAATTCCACAATCTCTTCATAAATCCAAGAACCGAACCCACATAGAGAAATGACAGACGTGAACAATATGCTACAAAACTCCGAACCACATGAAATGAATAGGCACAAAATATTGCACAAACACATCTGTCGTGCATATCTCTCTCATCCTCATTACAAAGAAACATGCATATCTCACTCATCCTCACCACACAAAAACACATATCATGCATATATCATATAAAATCGCATGGAAGCTCCCATCATGCTAATATCTCTCATTCTCGCTGCACGAAAACACTCATCGTGCAATAACTCTCGTACTCACCAAGCATATGAATATCGATAATGAGCATGGAGGAACATATCTATTTGAGCATGAGAGAAGCATAGGCATGATAAAGTACGTGAAAGATAAGTATTCCTTTGACATCAACATGCCAAATATCATTACAAGGCCTCAGCATAATTATTAACAAGAAGGTAAACAATCAACGAGTCTCATGATCAATTAGGCATAAGAGAAAATACTTAAAGAAAACAAGACATGAACAATCTTATTATACTCAAGCATACTATACCATGGCAAACGCATATGCACTCGTCACCTCGTATATACATTAGCCTCAAACAATTAGCGCATAGAAAGTAAACAAAATACAGCCTAATTCTCTCAAGTCAAGGTTAATCAAGATACTTATCTCCTTCTAAAACAAGGTCTGCACTCCAATACCGCTTTTTCATTAAAACAAGCCTCCAAACAACTCGAATCTAGTCAAACAATAGATTAATAAGTCAAAATAAGCCTTATGAATTATCCTCACATCAAAAAGGTTCGATCTTTACCCAATTAGAAAAAGTCAACAAAAAGTCAACCTGTGACCACGTGGTCAAAAGTTGAAATCAAGATCAAATCCCAGTTATCCATTCTCTCCGAAGTCAAAATATGTGATTAGTTTTAAGATCAAACATCAAACTGAGATTTAAATCTTCAAAATTAACTTTCTTAAGTTTCTACCCAAAATTACATTTTCTACTACTTATAATCCTATATTTAAGGGTGCAAATCAATGGGAATTCGTAGAAATTAATCAAATTAAGTTAGAATTACTAACTTAAGAAGTTGGGGTGCAAATCCTCTAAACAAAGGCCTCTAATCGTAGTCTAGGTCTAAAAATAGTGAAATGAGGCTACTTCACGATTACTGCCCTATGTTAAATCCCTGGGCGAAAACCTTTTTTATGTTTGTAAAAGTCCGTATATGTTTGTGAAGTTCAATGATTAATAATGCATCGCGTTCGTGAAGGCTACATCTCGTTCGCGGAGGCTGCATCGTGTTTGCGAATGCCAGTCCCCCAAGCCATTGCATTCATGGCCCCATCATTACATTCGCTATGTACAAAAGTCCCCTGCCCAAAATACACTCTACGAATGTGAGACTAGCTCCATGTTCTCAAAAGGTGTGTTGTACAATAGCAGATCAGCTGCTACAGTAAGTCCAAAAATAGCCGAAAACTACCCTAAACTCATCCAACCCCCTAGGAACTCGTCAAATCATCCTAACTAGTCTATATAGTTTGTAAAACATTGTGCGAGGGCTCAAAACATTATAGACAACTTCAAAATAAAGAATAAACCATCAAACCCAATTTTCGAAGCTCTTAAGATCAAAATTTCCAACCTTTAACTATATGCGCCGAAACGGCCTCGGGTCACCCGAGAACAAAATTAAATATACGTAAAAGTCTGAATTAATCATACAAACCTACCAACATCATTCAAATATCAATCCAAGGTTGTTCATCAAGAATGTAGGACGTGGTCAACACCGATAATATAAAACTCTAGATTTAGAATTTCTCTTTAAAAATACATTTGAACCTTTCAGAAATTGAAATGACCCGTGCACATACGTCATAAAACATCAGATGAAACTATTCAATATCTCAAATCACAAAACAGAGCGCTTAAACTCAAAATGACCTATCGGGTTGTTACCCCTCGTGGTCAATTTTCTTTTCTTCCCAAATCGTAACACACCTCTCTAAGGTAAGATCTTAGGAAGTAAATAATCCCCTACCACAAACAAAGGATCACGTTGACATGTGTCAGCATAGTACTTTTTCATAATCTATGCTATCCAGAGCCGGTCTTGAATATTATCGACCTTTTCTAGGGTTTGTTGTACCAAATCTAGACCCAATAACTTTATCTCACTAGGTTCAGATTAAGGATAAAGATAACAATGACCATCTAATACCTCGAATGGGGTCATCAAAATGCCGAATTGGTAACTATTATTCTAGGCAAGCTATATTAATGACAAATGATCTTCCTAATAGACTCCAAATACATTGTCACATGCGCTCAACGTTTCCTCTAAGATTGAATAGTTTGACTTGTGTACTCAACTTATTTTGAAACTCCTACAAAAAATGTTATGTAGAATAGGCCCTCTATATGAAAAATGGAACAAGTTGCCCATGAAAGTAGATGATTTCTCTAATGAATATTCGTTCCAACTACTTCACTGAGTAAGTAGTAATAATTAGTATGAAATGCATAAAGTTGTAAAGTCTATCAACCACCACACAAATTGAGTCGTGCTTTTTGAAGGTGGTGGTGAGCTTTGTGAAGAAAAGTATTTTCACGAGATTTGGAACTCCGTATGACTTGGACCAAGTAAAGTGCATTAAAGACGAAGAAGGTAGAGTTTTGTTGGATGAGGGGCTTATCCGTCGGAGATGGCAGACCTACTTCCATAGTCTCTTGAACGAGGAGGGAGACAAAAGGATTGTACTGAGTGATTTGAAACTATCCGGGAGTCATTGTGACATTGGGTATTGTAGGCGGATTAGGGTTGATGAAGTTGAAGGGGCTATGCATAAGATGAGCCGGGGAAAAGTGACCGGACCGGATGAAATCTCGGTGGAGTTTTGGAAGAGTGCGGGTAAGGCAGGCCTAGAGTGGCTCAACATGATATTTAATGTCATTTTTAGAACGAAGAAGATGCCTAAAGAGTGGAGGTGCCTGTATACAAGAACAAGGGTGATATCCAAAATTGCAATAACTATCGGGGTTCAAGCTGCTTAGCCATGCTATGAAAGTCTGGGAGAGAGTGGTAGAGCTAAGGATAAGGAGGAGTATGTCTATTTCTGAGAATCAGTTTGGGTTTATGCCGGGGCGTTCGACTACAGAAGCCATCCACCTTGTTAGGAGATTGATGGAGCAGTATAGGGAGAGAAATAAGGACTTGCATATGGTGTTCATCGACTAAGAAAAGGCATACAATAAAGTTTCGAGGGCGATTTTGTGGAGATGTTTGGAAGCTAGAGGTGTACCTATTGTCTACGTTAGGTTGATTAAGGACATGTATGATGGAGTAAAGACCCGAGTGAGGATGGTGGGTGGGAACTTGGACCAGTTTCCAGTTATGATGGGGTTGCATCAAGGGTCGGCACTCAGCCCTTTTTTGTTTGCTCTAGTGATGGACGTACTAGCGTGCCACATCCAAGGGGAGGTGTCGTGTTGCATGTTATTTGTAGATGATATTGTATTAATTGATGAGACACGAGATGGTGTGAATGTACAATTATAGGTATGGAGGCACACCTTGAAATTTAAAGTTTTCAAGTTGAGCAGGACCAAGACAGAATACTTGAAGTGTAAGTTCAGTGGCGAGATTCAATTAGAGGAAGGAGAGGTGAGGTTGGACTCACAGGTCATCCCTAGGAGAGGAATTTTTAAGTAACTTGGGTTTATTATTCAGGGTGGTAGGGAGATTAATGAAGATGTCACACATTGTATTGGGGCAGGATGGATGAAATGGAGACTCACACAAGAAGGTGCCACCGAAACTTAAAGGCAAGTTTTACAGAGTGGTGGTCAGACCAACGATGTTGTATAGGGCTGAGTGTTGCCCAGTCAAGATAGCTCATGTCTAAAAGATGAAGGTAGCAGAGATGAGAATGTTGAAATAGATGTATGGGAATACCAGGTTAGATAGGATTAGAAATGAGCTTATTCGCGACAAGGTAAGTGTGTCCCCTATTGAGGACATGATGCGGGAAGCGCGACTTATGTGGTTTGGTCATGTGAGGAGGATGAGCAAAGATGCCCCGGTGAGGAGGTGTGAGAGGTTGACATTGGAGGGCCTACAGAGAGGTAGAGGTAGGCCAAAGAAGAGGTGGGGAGAGGAGATTAGGCAAGACATAGTGCAACTTCAGCTGATCGAGGATATGACCCTTGATAGGAAGGTATGGAGGTCGAGGATTTGGGTAATAGAGCAGGTAGACTAGAGTGTTCATAACAGTTGTATTGGCGCGCAGTCTTGCTTTCTGTTGGTAGTAGGTTTCTATTATTTTCTTTTATTGTTGACCACCTTACTATCTTGTTGTTTTATCCTATTTTTGTATGGATTTTTGGTATTGTTCCTTCTTATCTATATTTTCATTAATATGGTGCTTATACTTTCCTGAGCTGAGGGTCTATTGGAAACAACCTCTCTATCCTAACAAGGAAGGGGTAAGGTCTGCGTACACACTACCCTCCCCAGAATCCACGGTGTGGGATAATACTGGGTATGTTGTTGTTGTTGTTTGGAACTCCGCGTGTTTTGATCAGTGACGGAGGTACTCAATTTTGTAACATACTGTTGGGCAACCTCTTAGCTAAGTATTGGTGAGACACAATGTTGCAACTGCTTATCATCTGCAAATCAATGGTCATGTAGAGGTGTCAAATAGGGAGGTGAAGCAAATTTTGGAGAAGACAGTGAGTGCAAGTAGGAAGGATTGGGCTAGCAAGTTAGATGACGCTCTATGGGCATATCGCACTACATACAAAACTCCAATTGGCGCTTCGCTGTACATGTTTGTTTATGGAAAGACTTGTCACTTGCCTACTGAGCTTGAGCACAAGGCATATTAGGCAATCAAGAAGATCAACATTGATATAGATCTAGCTGGGGAAAAATGCATGTTGCAACTACATGAGCTCGAAGAATTTTGCCTGCATGCATATGAGAATGAAAAGTTGTATAAAGAGAAAACAAAGAGATTGTCTGATAACACATTTTGCATTGTGAGTTTGAACTCGTTCAAGCTGTTTTATTGTTTAATTCAAAGTTGAATCTCTTTCCTAGGAAGATCAACTCTAGATGTTCGGGTCTATTTGAAGTAGTACGGGTTACAAAGCATGGGGGTGTTGAGCTAAGGGATCCGAAAAGCAATGACACATTTTTAGTTAATGGGCAGAGAGTGAAAGACTATTGGGGTGGTGGCGTTTGTCATCACAAAACTTCGATAGAATTGGTGGATTCGTGAGCGAACGTGTTACTTCTTGCCGCGGCGTTAAATCAAGCGCTTGTTAGGAGGCAGCCCAATGTTTATTGATTTCGTAGTTTAGTTTTTTTTTCTTTTTATTTTAGTTAGAGTAGATTAGAGTTTTACTTGTTTTCTTTGTAGTCATAGAAATCATAGGTAGGAATGGTGTATTATGTGTATAATGGATGTACTAAGTGCTCGAGTTGGTGGGGATGTTCATTAAAAATATGAAAATTTAAAACATAGCGCCCAGGCCAGCGCCTCACGCTGCCTGTGGCGGAAAAAATAGAAGCAAAAAATCCCCCCAACGCCAAGCATAGCGCGACATGCTGGGCTGGGGGAAGTAAGTATATATTTTTAAATTTTTGTTTTGTTTTATATTTTAATTAACCCATTAACCCTTCCTCGACCCGGTCACCCATTTTAACTAACCTTATCCCCCCTCCTCATCACAAATGACCCCTACTCCCCAATCTCCCTTTATTTATTTATTAGAACTTATATTGCTAAGATGGGTGGTCTCTATGTGAAAATGGTTGTTGAAAGTGCTTGTGAACATATTATACGGATTATTAAACTACAATTACATCTACTTCGTTCAAAAATTGGGAGGGTACTCATGATCCACCATTGTTGAATAAAGAGACACACAATTGATGCCCATCACTTGTTTGATAAATTGTTTGAAAGAGTGATATGTGCACCGGTGAAGTCTGAGTAGCCGACTGAGTTTGTATGTAATTTTGGGCTAACTGTGGTGTGTCTGGGGGTGGTTTTGCATAGTCCGAAAATTGTGTTCCATGTTCACCATACCATAATCACACTCCCCACACCTTGTATCATGTATAATGTATATTGTAGCCTCTTGTGAGAATTCATTAGTGTATTGTATTAGTTTTAGTAATTGGGACTCAAGTGTTGCTTGCTCTCACTAAGGCTAAATCATGGCCATAGTCGACTACTTGGTTGTGTATGAAATAACATTGGGAATATAATTGTATGGCATGGGGAAGTCGTGAGTACCCATTTCCTTGTGATGCAACTTTTGTGCACTCCTTGAACACCTATTGTGAGTATGATACATAGAGCCTTCAGTTCTAAGTGTGGGGTCATATTCGACCTTCACTTTAACCTTAGGACGAACTTTTTGATTAATTCTCACATCCAAGTTGATTGTGTTGTAGGTTGCTATGGCTCGTGATGGTTCTAACAAAGGAGAGGGAGAGGGGAAGTCCTCTACTAATGCTCCCCCTCATAACAAGTGCATGCAAGGCGAGGGTTTATCTCGGCAGGCAAAAGGCAAGCAAGTTGCTGACGGGTCAAGGAGGGCATCGTCGGGACCATGGCCCTAATTGGATCTGGTTCGTGAGGATGCTATCAAGTGTTATCGCAACTTTGAACCATATGGGTGGTATATATCTGAAATGGGGATCAATGCAACCTCTTTGGAGAGGAATTTATTGGATGTGCTCGCCCGGTTGAGAAGTCTGAAGATGGAAACGTTCATTGAGTGCCAGGGGCATGCGCACTTGAGCATGGTACGAGAGCTATATGCGAATTAGAGCGAGCACAGGTTCATGTTGTGGCTCAAAGGAAAGCAAGTGACATTGGATAGGGATTCGTTATGTGAGTTCTTAGGGGTTGATTACCCAAACCCAAGGAGGTTGCAAAAGTTTGTGAAGTTCCCAAGCTACACTTCTATACGTCACACTTTATGTGGTGTCGATTCTAATGCAAAGTGGATGAGGACCAAGGGGGACACACATAATGAGATGATCCAATTTGACTTCAACAAAAGTGAGTGCACCCGAGCCAGGGTGTGTTTGATCTTTTTTCTGATGATGGGGAGGCATGTCAATGTGGGTGTGATAATGTTGGGGGAGATGGCCCGCACACGATTTGGGCAAACAATAAAACGGTTCTTCTTTGGTAACCTGTTGACGCAGTACATGCTCTCTTGTGGGTGCCTGAGTACCCTAGTTATGATGAGGTGGTGGAGGCTTCGAAGGGAGTGATAGACATTACTTCTCTGTTGGAGTCTACTTCCAAGCTGAGCCAGGCTGCGAAGAATAAGTGGGATGAAAATTTCAACAGATATTTATATAGCTCCCTGAATGTGATTATGAGTAGGTTGGGCTTGATGGATGAAGAGTGTATGCATCTACGCAATGATCTATCCAGTTCATCAAATGAGATGTTGGGGATTGAGCCTGGTTGTCCCATTCACCCATCGGAGGATGAAAATACCAACAAGGGCTCAAATGATGAGGATGATACTAATGCTAATATCATGAGGCTATTGGCTTTGGCTGGTGTGCGTTCGGAGGATGAACGTTCAGAATATGACCCGAATGGGTCCGACTAGCAGGGAGTTCTTCTTTCCACCTTACTTGTGTTTTGAATTCTTGTATGTATCGGGGAGTATGCATAATATAAGTGTGGGGTAGGGGAACTACTTTCTGAAGTGTGATATTATAATACTATTTTTTACTATTACTTTTTCTTTTAGAACTCATAGTTAGACATAATCTAGTGTATAGTAGTAGTAGAAGAGAAAATGAAAACAAATCAAAAAAAGATAGAACTTTTCCAGACTATGGATCCCATGGACAGCTTTCTTGAGGGATTAAGGCGTGATTAAAAACAACAAAATTATTTGCTTTTATTTTTTTAGGATAGTTAGGTAGTATCCCTTAGTTTTCTTTGGGCGCTGGTTCTTTTCCAAGGTGTATCTTGAACAGAATATTTTGCCTTTAACTTTTTAGGAGTAGGCTGGGAAGAAATTTGAGTTGCTCTAGATACATGTTGACATGTGTGGTGCTGACACATTTGGCTATGACATGCGCTTTATCTTCCTGTTATATTGGATTTGAGGTGTGATACCTAAGTGAAATAAATAGCCTACTTTTTGATGCCTTTTTTTAAGTTGTTGGACTTGTATTTTACCTAGTGCATTATTGCTTAATACTTCTCAATTATATGTGCTCGCTTGACTTGAGAGTTGAACTGAACCGTCTTGATTAGGTCATATGCAATGCGTGTGTAAGGATTTGTGTTATTTGGTGCTATCCTGTGTAGTTTAGAACTTGCCTTTTGTGTTATTTGATGCGAATCCATTAAGTTGTGCTAGTCTAGGAGATAAAGTAGGCAATTATTTATTTGATCATAGATGTGCTTGTCACCTACAAGTACAATATTCTCATTGCTAGCCCCTCTGAACCTATAGACCTTTTCCTTGGCACCCACATTGCAAGCCGTATCCTGATTTTGTTTGTAAGTTGAGCTTGTTGAACCTTTATCTCCGAAGGCACTTAGTGGATAAAAGAAGTAAGGCGAGAGATTTGGGAAATAGTTTTCGAGTGGAACCATGGAACGGCCCATAAGGTGCACTAAAGTTGTGAAACATACTACTAGCCGATGAACCTTAAAGTATGGAGTGTGTGTAGAAAAAAATAAGAAAGAGAAAAGAAAATTACAAAAGGAATTTGTTTTATGAATAATGTAATAGTCAAGAAGAAAAGATAAAAACACACACCTCCTAATCTTACCAATTCATGTTAGAGGGGATATAGAAGTTCTTAATTGAAAAGAGGGCTATATTGTGTATGATTTGTGGTGAGTGAATTCGTTGAGAAGAATATGTGCTCGACTCTTGAGTGTAGTTTATTAAAGTGCTTAGGAGAGTTAGTCACTATTCCTAAATGTATCCTACCCGTCCCTTAGCCTACATTACAGCCTTAAAATCATAATTGATCCTAGATTTTGCTAGCTTAGATTAGTTGAGATGTACACTATGGGCACGCTTATGGTATGATCACGGGATGCACACGAATTTCTTTGTGAGAGTGAGCGAATTTTGTTCAATTGGGTGATGTACTTAATTTATGTTCAATGTTATATTTGAATGTGTGGACTATTTCTATTTTCACTCTTTTGTTTGTTGGTGAGGGCACTTGATCTCATGATAGATTGGCAATGTTGTTAACTTCTCTTATTGGGTGAGTGTGGGAGTTGAGGGTGCATAGTGGTAACGAGTCGTCTTTTGAGGTAGGGTGGTTATGGTTTGATTTTTTGAATTGGTTGAATTGAAATGTTTATACTTGGGCATGTGTAAAATGGGAAGAATGTGAAATTCGTATGTTCATGTTTTATTGTTGGTATCAACCATAATCAAACGTAGAGTGCATGATTTAAAATTTGAGTTGCTCCTCCACGGTCGATGTGTACGTTGTTTGAGCTAATCGTGGTATTTGTATGTGCAGAAATAATCCGGATGCAATATGGGACGAAGGTGCACGATTGGAAATAAAAAGGGAACAAAATGACAAATTGGCACAGTGTAGCTCCCAGAATAGCGTGGGGCGCTACCTGTGGCGCGAATTTCAGCAGCAGCTCAAGGAGGGGGAGACACCACTGAGTAAAACACAAGTACGAAATACTCGGGAGCACGAAATTTATCAATTCTTCCATCTTACATCTAGTATTCATAGCTTTTATGTTTAAAAATAATATTTTGATTATTGTGATGAATATGAGTGGATAAGAACCTCACTATTCTGGGGTTATGGGTCACTCTTGATTATTGTAATTTGACGGTTGATTGGTTTGCTTGATTTTATCATGTTAGTTGCAATCTTGCACTTAATTATTCTATTGTGTAGCTAACAATAGAGTACTATCGATGAATTTATAATTGAACTATAAAGTGGCAACTACAAATTGCATATAAGATTGGATAGAGTATGTTCTTGAATCCGAGAATCGGAGAATAGATTCGCAATTAGGATAGACATATTCTAGTTGCCTTACTTGGTTATTTTTGCAGGAAATACACATGTGTTGTAGTCATGTTTGATTCTATAGACATATAGTCTTAGGTTAGTTTGAATAGGCGAGCAAAGCATTGAAAGAACTTCATGAGCATAATAAACGTCGCTAATCAGCAAGGCATGCTTGAGCTTTTGAACGCTTGCTTCATAATCATTAGAATACTGAAACTGAAATTCCTTATGAATCAATCTAATCAATAGGGCTAAAATAACTTAAAAGCAGTCGACGAACTGCTTGTAATGGATTGTCATACCTAAGAAACTACTTGCCTCAGTAAGAGTAGAAGGTTTAGGATAATCCTTAACTGCCTCAATCTTCTTAGGATCTAGCAGAAACCCATTTCTATTCACCACATCACCTAGGAATATTGTAGTGTCAAGCAAAAACTCACACTTAAAGATCTAAGAATAAAGTTGATGTTCCTTAAGGGTTTTTAGAATAATTCTTAAGTGGTGCTGATGATCCTTTTGGCTACAGGAATATACCAAGATGTCATCAATAAACATAATCACAATTATGGAAAGATAAAGCTTGAACACTCTTTTCATTATACCCATAAAGGCACTTGGGGCATTTATGATCCCAAAAAAACATAACCAAGAACTCATAATATCTATATCTAGTTCAGGAAGTTGTCTTAGAGATATGATTATTCTTAATACTTAGCTAACGATATCCCAATATCCGGACAATATTAGAAAAGAAATAGTATGTTGTAACTGATCAAATAAGTCATCAATACGAGGTAAATGATATTTTTCCTTGATCTTGACCTGACTCAACTGCCTATAATCAATGCAGATATGCATAGAACCATCCTTTTTCTTAAAAATCAACACTGGCTCACCCCAAAGTGATAGCACTAGGTCGAATGAATCCTTTATTAAACACCTCCTGAATTTGCTTCTTCAACTTTCTAATATCTAAAGAAGCCACACGCTAGGGGGAATAGATATAAGTTAAGCTCCCGTTAAAAGATCTATGCTAAATTTAATCTTTCGCATTGGGGTAAGATAATCTAGTGAAACATCTCGGACCACATCCTAGTACTCCCTTACCACGTGGACACTAAGTGTGGCCTTCTCTGCCCAAACAACAAAAGCTGTGAAACTGAAGCCCAAACAAAATTTACCAATCATCTGGTGATCCTTCATAAAGGATATAAGGTTTTTCTTATGATTCACCTTCACACCCTTCTAAGTTACAATAAGCTCTCTAAGAGCCCCAATGGTCATAGTCTTGACATGGCATTTCACCATTGCATGATACGATGCCAACCAATCCATACCAATGTTAATGTCAAAATCCACCATATCTAATATCATTAGCTCAACTGGGTTATTCACACCCTAAAGAAAGATCATACAACCCCAATATAATCTATCAACTCTAATAGACTCCCCAATTAGGTCTGAGACATCAAATAGATTATTTAAGTAATCAATATCTCTACTTAATTATGGTTCAAAGTATGACGACACATAAGAATAAGTAGATTCTGCATCAATAAGTGCAAATTCATCATAAGAGCATATTGAAATATAACTATAACCATTGAATTGTAGGCATCAACATCCAATCTGGACATAAAAGAGTCATGGGGTGGTCCCCCAGCAAGATACGCTCCATATTCGCCTTAATTTCTAGCACCATGTGTAGTCTAAATAGTATCCCTGGCTGGTTGAGCTAGCCGTCAAAATAATAGCCGAAAATACCTTGCGGCCTAGCTAAAGTCTGGCTTCAAGTAGCAATACCTAGGACATGATCTAGAATAGTATCCCAACTATCTAACACTCTATTCCACCACTCCTTCTCCACTAACCATGATATCCCTTGCACAAGTTCCACAAGTTGGTGGTCATAATTGATATGAACCACTACATCTCTAATGTTGCAACTTCCCCTGATAGGTCGGTGGTGCACTAAAAGAAGAGAGAGTTGCTGACTAGGCTGGCCTAGAAGATCCCTGACCATGACCACCCTAGCCCTTAGATGGAGCAGCGTTGGAAGGTCCAAAATGACGTTCCTTCTTGTTCTCCCCTCAACATCCTCCTGACCCTACATAGTCTTGACATGCGCAACAATATCCATAACACTGGTGTAAGTCCCATTAAGAACCTTGTTCACTACCAATACACGAATCCTCTAACACACTCCATCAATGAATCTCGTCACCTCATCCCTCTCAGTAAGAACTAATTAAGATGCATAGCATGCCAAATAACTAAGATTGGCATAATAGTTATCCACAACATATCTCCTTAAGTCAAATGCTCGAACTAGTATCGCTTCTCATCCTGCTGACTTTGTAGAATGAAACTATCCATAAACAAGGACACAAACTCACTCCAATTAACCAGTGGAAGTCCAACTTGTTTACCTTTTTTATATGAAACCCACCATGACTCTGCCAGTAAAGATTGTTGAAAAGTACCAAAAGCTAGCATATATTTCTCTCTCACACCTATGTGAGAAAAATCTTGTCACACGTCTATAAACTATGGTGAAATCATATTAGCTGGGATACCATCAAACACTAGAGGACTTAAGTTAATAAAAGACTCCATCTTCTTTGTAATGTCATCCTCAGCACTACAAGAAGATCATGCTCTTAATACCAAAAGTTGGGAATCCACAATAGTAACATGAATAATCATCCCAGTATTTGGAGTAGACTATTGAACAATATGAATAATGGCTAGGTCTTGTACACCCATAGTAGCTTGTGTTTGAGTATCAACTAGAGGCATTGGTATTGTCACGACCCAAATCCACAACGGTCATGGTGGAGCCTAAACCACTTGCTAGGAAAGCCAATCATAAAATAATAGTGGAAGAATATTAAACCAATATGACAATTTCCCAGAAACTAGTAACGTTGAATTATAAGCTTGGACATATGAATACAAATCTGATAATACAATACGTTGCCCGAATCAATAACAATAGTAAAATTATAGAAAGAGACGCCAAGGACTGCGATCAGGGTGCAGCTCTACCTCGGGTCTCCATAGAAATAACTACGAATCCCAATGCTCAGCTAGGTCTAACTCATGGATCTGTACAATTAAGTGCAAAGTGTAGTATTAGTACAACCAATCCAATGTACTCGTAAGTATCATGACTATATACGTACACAACAATAATACCAAAATCTAGCATGGTAATCAGCTAATAATTGAACATGTAGAGAAGATATGCAAGAATAGCAAATCATGTTGCACATAGTCGACATATAGAGAAGATATGTAACATAAATCATTACATCAACCAAAATCATCAAATAGATAAGATATGAACAAAAGGCATGTAACATTCTAAGGCTATCATATAAAGAAGATGCGTAGTAAAAGCATTTATACACCCAAGAAGCTTGCATATAGACAAGATACACAAAGTCCAAACATTGATCAGTTTCCATAATCCGCATGTACATAATCAAAAAGAAACATGACAGGACGACCCTAGGGGGGTGGATCTTTATTCACACGCTGCACCGACAACGCATGTGCAAAATCATATCACTCGCACGGACAACTCACGTGCTTCCAAACCAGTCCATATCATAGAAATCATATACAGGAATACATGTATGTGAATAACAGGTATCAAATCACATACTCATGGATTGAGGAAAATAGCATGCAGAGGTGTTTGCATGTGAGAAGTATACAAATTCAAATCATATTAGGGGGGTACCCCACACAATAACAAGTATCATGATCGAACAGGATATCAAGCCTATACAAGCAATCTTTCATGATTCAAGGAGTTCACGGAATCATACAAGTGATCAAGATTGAAATCAAAAGAAGTACACATTCCAAACAAGTCATACAAGAAGCCTAAAGTCCCATCCAGTAAAAATCATACATAGCACCCGCATATAGGCTCGTCACCTCGCAAATACGTTGCTCTTCACACCTTCCAATTATCCAAATAAGTCATATCCTATGGAGTATTACCCCTCATAAGATTAGGCAAGATATTTATCCTAAACAAACAAGATCAACACTCTAAGAATGCCTTTCTCTTAGAAATTACCTCCAACCGGCTCGAATCTACCCAAAAATAACTCAATAACGTCAAATAAAGCATACAAATTATTTCCAAATAGTAAAGCTTCAATCTTTATTCATTTCTCAAAAAGTCAAGATAAGGCAAATAGGGACCACATGGTAAAATTCCGAGTCAATGGGTAGATCCTGACTACACATAACGCCACGAGTCTAAATGTATGATTCGCTTCAAAAACTAAGTCCAAATCGATCTTCAAATCCCCAAAATTCATCTTCTTAAGTTGTATGCAAAAACCCTAACATGTTTTCCAAAATTGCATTGTAAAATTTTTAAACCCATGGGAATTTAAGATATATAGCACAATTGAAGTGAGGATTACCTACCTAAAAGGACTGATGAATATGCACTCAAAAATTTCCTCTAGCCGAACTCCAAAACACGAAATAATGAGAAATAAGATAAACCCTCGAAATATAAGCTTCTACCATTTGTTCCGCATTTGCGGACCAAAATTTCACACCAACGACCTAGCATCTACGAGCCCTTGCTCGCATCTGCAAACCAAGATGAAGCTCCCTAACCTCGCATCTGTGGATCACCCTCCGCAACTACGATTCCGCAGGTGCACAAAAATATGTGCAAAAGCGCCTTCGCATCTGTGCCACATGCTCTGCAAAAGAGAACTCTCATCTATGGCCTCATCCTCGCATCTGCGATCAACAACTCCCCAGGTGCGACCACGCACCTGCGATCCCTCACACACAGAAGCAACAAGACCCCTTACCACCTCCACTTTGCAAAAGAAAACAAACTCTCGCATAAGCGAGTCTGCATCTGCAACCACACCTATAAAGGTGCAAAGCACCAGAGCCAGAACTGCCACTCAATTCCAAAATGGTTTGAAACCAATCAAAAATACACCCGAGCCCTTCGAGACCATGTCTGATCATAAAAACAAGTGTGAATACCTAATTCAAACTTATCCAAAATGCCCGAAATTCAACGAATAACTTCAAAACCGAGAATTGACGTCCAACATCCATATCGTAAGTTCAAAATTTTCTAACATCCACGATCATGTCCGAACAACGCCTAAACATTTCGCATTCCATCCAAACTCCGCACACCAGTTCCAACCCACCAAATGAAACTATCATGAGTTCTGAAATCACAACTCGAGTCCTATATCATCAAAGTTAACTCCAGATCAAACCTATAAACTACTCAAGCCTTTAAATTTCTAACTTTTGGCAAATAGAGCCAAAACACCCCATGAACCTCCAAATCTCAACCCGGGCATATGCCTATGTCCAAAATCACCATACGGACCCACTGGAACCATCAAAAATCCAATCTGAGGCTATCTAATCAAAAGTCAAACCTTTATAAACTCTTAACAACTTACGCTTCCAAAATGAGACTAAGCGTTCCAATCATTCTTAAACCTTCCCGAATCCAAGATAACCAACCCCGCAAGTCACAAAACAACAAACACACATACGTGAAGTATCCATTAGGGGAACGAGGATCACATACACAAAACAGCTAGCCAGGTCGTTATATTCTCCCCCTCTTAAACAAATATTTTTCCTTTAACGGATTTAGAATCATACCTGAAATGTCAAAAAGATGATGATATTTGCTCTGTATATCTGACTAGTCTCCCAAGTAGCCTCCTCGATCGACTGACCTTTTCACTGATGCAATATCTTTAGACCTTAGCTTCTGAACATGCCTATCCAAATGGCCGCCGACTATTCTTCATAAGCCAAACTTTCATCCAACTGCATCAAGCTGAAATCCAACATATGTAACTAATCTTCATGAAACTTCGGAATCATAGAAACATGAAACACCGGATGAACGCCCGAAAAGTTGAGTGGCAAAGAAAGTCTGCAAGCCACTTTACCAACTTTCTCCAAGATCTCACATAGACCAATGTACTGAGGACGCAACTTATCGTTCTTCCTGAATCTTGTTACGCCCTTCATTGGTGAATTACTAAGAAGAATCTTCTCTGCTTCCATAAAGGCCAAATCCTCCTATTAGCATAACTCTTCTGCCTGGGATGAGCTGTGTAAAGCCTCTCCTGGATCAACATCACCTTCTCTAAATCATCACAAACCAAATCTGTGCCAATAACCTAGCCCTACCAGGATCAAACCAAGAAACTGTAGAACGACATCACCTCCCATATAATGCCTCGTACGGAGCCTTATGGATACTAGGCTCCCAATATATCCTCAAGATCTGAATAGTCCACTTGGACTACCCATCCATCTGAGGATGAAATGCATCACTCAACTTCACCTACGTTCCCAACTCATGTTGAACAACTCTCCAAAAGTGTGATGCAAATTGAGTACCATTGTCCGAGATATTAGATCAAGTACACTATCCAAGCGTACTATCTCTCTGATGTAGATCTGATCCAACTTATTTGAAGTATAAGAAGTCATAACCAGAATGAAATGTGTTCGCTTGGTCAACCAATCAACAATGACCCAAATGGCACCAAACTTCCTCAAAGTTTATGGAAACCTTACACAAAGTCTATAGTAATGCGCTCCCACTTTCACTCCAGTATATCAATATTCTTAAGCAAACCACCTGGTCTTTGATGATCATACTTGGCCTGTTGACAGTTCAAACATTGTGAAACTTACTCAACAATGTCCTTTTTCATCCTTCTCCACCAATAATACTGCATCAAATCATGATACATCTTCGTAGAACATGGAGGAATAGAATACCGAGAACTGTCAGCCTCTTCCAGAATCAATTCCCTTAAACCATCCTCATTAGGAACATAAATCCGACCATGAAGCCGTAATACACCATCATTATCAATAGTCACCTCCTTCGCACCGCCGCACTAAAGGACAAGCAAATGTGGATCATCATACTGACGAGTCTTAATGTGATCAAATAAGGACAACCACAAAATAACACAAGGACTATGCTAGGCTCGGAAATATCCAATCTAAACTATTGGCCAATGCCTGAACATCCATAGCTAAAGGACTCCCCGTAATTGGAATAAATGCAAAACTCCCCACACTCCCAATCCTTTTACTCGAGGCATCTGCTACCACATTAGCCTCACCCGGATGGTACAAGATAGTGATATCATAATCCATTAACAACTTCAACCACCTCCTCTGCCTCAAATTCAAATCTTTTTGCTTGAACAAATATTGAAAACTCTGATTATAAGTGTGAACCACACAAGACACGTCGTACAAATAGTATCTCCAAATTTTGAGTGCGTGTACATTAGCTGCTAACTCAAAATCATTCTCATGGACTTCAACTAGTGCGACGCGTAGGAAATCACCCTATCATCCTGCATCAACACACATCCAAGACTGACACATGAAGCATCATAATAGGAAGGATACAACCCCGATCCTAAAAGCAATACAAAAACATGAGCTGAAATCAAAGCGGCCTTGAGCTTCTGAAAGCTCCCCTCACACTCGCCAGACCATCTGAACGGAGCACCCTCTTGAGTTTACTTGGTCAATGGAGCTGCAATAGATAAGAACCTTTCCACAAAGTGATGATAGTACCCATCCAAACCTAAGAAACTCCTAATTGCAGTACTGGTAGAATGTTCGAGCCAACTCTATATTGCCTCAATCTTCTTAGGATCCACCTTGATCCCATCACTTGACACCACGTGGCCTAAGCATGCCACTGAATCCAACCAAAACTCATACTTGGAGAACTTAGTATACAACTTCTTCTCCCTCAGAATCAGAACCACCATCCTCAAATGCTGCTCATGCTCCTCCTCACTACGGGAATATACCAAGATATCATCAATGAAAACAATAATAAGAGGATCTAAATAACACTGGAACACACTGTTCATCAAAGGCATGAAAGTTGCTTGGGTATTAGTCAAACCAAAAGACATCACCAAAAACTCATAATGCCTATAACGAGTCCTGAAAGACATCTTAAGAATGTTTAAATCCCTAATCTTCAACAGATGTTAACCCGATCTCAAGTCAATATTTGAGAACACCCTAGCACCCTGAAGCTGATCAAACAAATCATTCATGAGAGACAGTGGATACGTGTTCTTGATGGTAACCTTGTTCAACTGAATATAGTCAATACCCATCCTCATGGATCTATATTTCTTTTTCACTAATAATACTAGTGTACCCCAAGGTGAAAGAGTTGACTTGATGAATCCCTTATCCAACAACACCTCCACTTGTTCTTTCAATTTCTTTAACTCAGTTGGAGCCATGAGACATGGTGGAATTGATATAGGCTGAGTTCCCATCACAAATCAATATCAAAATCTATATGCTTACTGAGTGGCATGCACAATAGCTTTGCAGGAAACACATCTGGAAACTCCTTCACCACTGGAACTGAATCAACAATAGGAGTATCGGCACTAACATCCCTCACAAAATCCAGATACGCCTAACAGCACTTATCAACTATCCATTGAGACTTCATACAAGAAATTAATCTATTAGGAATGTGACCCAAAGAACTCCTCCATTCCAACCTTGGCAACCCCAGCATAGCAAATGTCACGGTCTTAGCATGATAATCAAGAATAACATGATACGGTGATAACTAATCCATACCCAGGATCACCTCAAAGTAAACCATATTAAGCAATAAAATATCAACCCAAGTCTCATAACCCCCAATAGTGTCCACACAAGACTGATACGCACAGTCTACAAAAGTAGCATCACCAACAACTGTAGATACATGAACAAGGATATCAAGAGAGCTACGAGGCATATCCAAAAAAAGATAAAAATATGATGACACTTAAGAATATATAGAACCACGGTCAAAATATTGAATCACCTGATCTCGTCCAATTTCACACCTCTATTTGAGGATATGAAAACGGTCGATGCAATAGTAATGCCCAACAAGGTGTCGGGGTCAATTTTCCACAGGGAGCTATGAATGGGTCTTAGGGATATATATTATAGTGTACGAGCTTGAATTATCTCAAATTTCACTTCCACAAACTTTGGTTGTTTCTAGGTCTAATTTTAAACTAAGATTACAAACTATGAATTTAAACTAGGAAATTATTTTTGGTTATTTGTTAAATGATATAAAAGGCCTAGGACTATGACCGTCACCTAGGTATTCACTTAATGGGTTGTAAGCCTTAAAGCTTGTTTTATTGGTCGAGGTGTATTATAGCCATCAACACTCAAATACCCACTCAATATCTCTCGGTCAAAAAGTGATTTTGCCCAATTTGGTTTTGTTTAGTCCAAATGGGTATTGAACAAAGCAGTTGGTAGTAAGATCAAGTCGGGTTTTACTATCTCTAGATTCAACTCTTTAATTGGGTTTATCAATCTCTCGATTGACCCAATTCTTTGCTAGCCAAGTTTTTCTAGACTACGTCTCTCTTTCTCAAGTAGAGACCTAGTCAATTAGGCAAGAAAAAATGTTTGCAACCATAAAATCTTCAATTAAAAGCAAGAACAAGTCTAGATAATCAAAACCCAACCATAAACAAGCAATAAATCAAATACCCATCAAGTTCACACACTAGGATTGGGTCACAACCCTAGTACAAATCTAGCTACTCATGCTTAAATTAGAAGATAAAGAAGAATAAGAAGAAAAAGTGATAATTAAAACCATATTAATGTCTAAAATGAAAAAACATAATATTCAAAAAGCTCACCATAGCTAAAACTACTAAAAGAAGCAAAGTAAATGGCTGCAGATGTCACAAGTTACAAAGGTCGCCCTAAAAAAGTGAAACTATTCTATTTATACAGTACTGGAATTTTTGGACAAAATTATCCTTTCGGAGGTTCTGCGGAGGCACAATTCCATGTGTGGTCCACACTATTCTTCAGCTTGGCAGGATTGGACTTTTGCGGCCGCACAATTCGAAACCGCGGCCGCATCTCTCCTGCGGTCAGCGTATTTCTGAGTGCGGCCGCACATGGCTCTTCTGCGGACCGCACAACTGATCTTCTGCGGCCGTACAATAATTGTACGGTTCGCACATCCTTTTAGCTTGAAATGAGAACTATATGAACTTCTGATCTTACTTAGCTTCTGCGGCCGCACATTTCATGTGCGGACCGCACTTTGCACTTGTCTCTGATAAGCTTGACTTCACAATCTGCGACCGCATATGATATTTTGCGGTCCGCACTTTGAGCTTTTGTGCCTATTTTTGTTCTTGTGTTCAGATCACTCCTTCATGAGTTGCATTTCATCTTAGTGGCTCATTTTCCAATACTCCTGCATTAAGCATATCATATCAGTTTTCGGGAACACAATTAAACGCTTTTGGGCTAAATCGAAAGCTAAAAGGCTCTAATAAGTAGTCAAAATTCCCACTTATCAACTCCCCCAAACTTAAGCTTTTGCTTGTCCTCAAGAAAATAAGGTAATTCCCAACTCCACAAGTTAAGAGTTATTCCAGCTAATCTAAGATGCATCAATCACACATCAATTGGGACAAACAATTACCCACAACACTTGTGAATTATCAACAAGACAATGAATTGAATTTTGAAGCACAAATAGTTTTAATGTGACACGTGAGTATCAAGAGTTGACTTTATTCATCAAGGAAGCTCGCTCTTTCATGTAGATTATTGTGGATCCCAAACTCCTCCTCCTCTACTTTCCATTAGCATATCTCACTTATGAATGTAGCACTCAAGATTTATGAAAAGTTCGCTCATCTCTCTCAAACGAATGTTACAAGTACGACTCTAAGTACCATATGTTTTCCCCTCATGTAGATCACCACTAATGTATGTTCACTCGGTTAGAAAGCATGTAGGGCTTTTTCGGAATGTAATGAAGGCTTTTGGACTAAGGTTGGATATGTTGGAATATAACGAGTTCATCTTTCCTTAAGCACTCCATTTTCTCTTTTCGGCTCATGCTTTGCCTACTCTTTGAGGCATTTTCTTTTTCCTTAGGGCAACTAGAGAGACTTAGAATCACTCTTTCTTGGTCATGATATTCATTTCTCCTTGTTTACTTTCTTCATGCTTTGCATCATTACTATTTCTTTGAATCCCTTCGACTCTTTAACTTATTATTTTTGTTCTTTGTTTCTTTTTTCTTGCCTTTCCTTTTCTTAATTTCTTTTATCTTTTTGTGCTTTGATACCTTTTTCAAACTCCTCGTCTCTACCCCAAACTTATGTTTTAGCCAATTGTTTATCAAAAGTGTTAAAGGATGCTCGGGTGCGAAGAGAGGGTCACTACAAAAACGGGTAAAGGCTTTTAACATAGTTATCAAATGAGAAAGGTTTTACGCTCAAATGGGTTGACTAGGGATAACAACATTGGTGGGTTATGCAAAATATCAAACGGGTCAAGGAGAGCCTACAATTACTTCTCAAGCCAAGCAAAACATAAAATTTAGACTAGAAACACATTCGGGGCAAGTTCTAGACCATTTGCATGTGGTACTTAGACTTGTAACAAAAATATCTCACCTCTCATGCAACTGGATTGTTAAAGAAAAATAGAGTGGAAGGCCCACAACGACCATATTCAATATTGAAAATCACTATGGCTCGACTAAACCACTCGTTGATTTCCTAAATCAGCATAAAAGTCACAAGGTCACTGACTAGAGCTATGTCTTTTTCAAAAATCTTGTTTTTAACCATAAGCACATAGTAAAGTGTGTTTGTACCAAGTAAAGCATGTTTGACTCTTCGAGCTTAGCTCAATTAGGTCTTTTTATTCATAATTACTACTATTCTTACCTAAATACCAAAAACAGACTCAATCCCTTAAGAAGGTTGTCACGCCATCCATCGTTGGGAAGAATCACCCGGTTCACACAAAAACTACCTGTGGAAAGAATCGTGGCATTAAGAAAGCCAAAGGCTTATTGACCACTAAAAAAGAAGCTACTGAATTAAACATTGACTAATAAGAAAACAAAATAAAGGAGCTACAAAGCATAAATGAATATACATAATGAGATAGGAAAAGAGAAAATATATATATCAATAGAGAGAGAGAAGAATATATACATAATGCAAAGAAAAAAAAAAGAAACTGTTATCAGTTATTACAAACCAAACGTCAAATTATCCAAATATCAAATAGACTCCACCCCTCCCCTCCCCTCCCCCC